>JAXGGA010005541.1:0-77353 GCA_038373865.1 Uloborus plumipes
TACTAATCAAGAACAATTAAAGAATGAGCTGGCTACTAATCAAGAACAATTAAAGAATGAGCTGGCTACTAATCAAGAACAATTAAAGAGTGATTTAACCGCTAGCATAACTTCAAGTCAAGAAGAAATTAAGAGCGATCTAACGTCAATGAAAAGTTTGGTGGAAACTAAATTTATCAACATGGAAAATAAAGTGGAGGCTCTAGAAGATCGAATCACCACAGTAGAAAACCATGTGGAAAGGAAAATTAAAGAACTTGAATCAAAGTTATCAGGATCCTGCAACAACTCAGACAGCGTTGAGAATCGAATCACCACAGTAGAAAACCATGTGGAAAAGAAAATTAAAGAACTTGAATCAAAGTTATCAGCATCCTGCAACAACTCAAGTGACTGTGTAGCTGCAGCTGGAACTTCTCGTCCATCCATCAAACTGGCCACGTTTGACGGGAAGACCTCGTGGAATATTTACAAGAAGCAGTTCCTCATCGTTGCAGAAGCAAACTCCTGGGACTCTTCCACGAAAGCCTGTCAACTTGCAGCCTCGCTGAGAGGGGATGCAGCTGATATACTACAGACCTTCCCAGAGGACAAGCACCATGACTTCGAAGCCTTATCATCGGCCTTGGAGCTTCGCTTTGGCGAATCCTGCCAAAAAGAATTCAGCCAACTTCAGCTCAAATCCCGACTCCAGAGGGCTGGAGAGACTTTTCAAGTTTTTGCAGCAGACGTTGAGAGGCTTTCCCATCTCGCCTTCTCGGACTGTCCTTCGAGTGTTCGCGATAGCCTGGCCCTGAACTACTTTATAGACGGAGTGCGAAGTCCGGAAATTCAGACGGCTCTCCGGATGGCGGACATCAAAGATCTTAAATCCGGTCTGGTCTACGCAATGAAGTTCGAGGCTACACAACAAACGTCCCGTAAGGATCGCCACTCAATCAGGGGCGTGGAAGCGAGTGCTTCGGATTCGCACTCAACTTGTCTCTCGGAAATTAAGCGACAAATCAACGAGATCTCGGGGACCCTGAAGAAGATTACGGCCCGTAAAGACCAAAGTAGACAACCACTGAAGTGCTGGAAATGTGGCGGTGAGGGCCACGTACGAAAGAACTGCGAAGCCCGCCAAGAGACAGGAGGGAAGAGCACCTCTCCCTCTCCAGCTCAGGAAAACTAAGTAATGGCAATCTCGCGGGGCGGAGGTCGCCAAATTGGAATGAGCCCCATCCCAAAGTTTTCCAGATTTCCTCAAGAAGTGGCGGCTGCAACGGACTCTTTATTTACGCTTATGTGAATGGGTTTCCCTGCGAAATGATTGTGGACACAGGAGCCAACGTTACCATCATTAAGACTGATGTGGCTCGTCAATTTGGACTCAAGATCTTATGGACGCCGCCCTGCGTTACTCTCCAAACTGTGACAGATGACAAAATCGAGATTGAAGGAAAAAGTGAACTTAGAAATAATGTTCGGAAGCGCCACTTACCATCACACGGCATTCGTCGCTGACATTACAGATCCCTTCATTCTCGGACTGGACTTTTTGAAAACATTTGATTTTTCTATCGACTTTAAAAATAATGAGCTGCACTCGATGAGGGAAGACATAGCAATTTTCAACGCTGAAAATAACTTAAAATCCGCTCATCAAATAATAGCCCAAACAGATTTATTGATTCCCCCAAGATCAGAAATACTAATACCTGGCTCCATCAAGGAAAACAACAGCTTTAAATTCGGCCTAATTGAATATCCTAACGAGAGTAATAGCCCAAAAGGAGTACTAGTGGCATCTACGCTTGTGGACCTTTCAAGGAATGCAGTTCCTGTGAGAGTCGCCAATGTAAGTGAAAGACCGAGGAATATCAAGAAAGGAGAAGTGTTGGCAACTTGTACTCCCGTAAACTGCATCATCAGAAGAATTGATTCCTCCGAGACTGTGTCTTCCGAATCCTTGACTTCGAAATTAATTGGGAGTGCAGCATTATCGAAGGATCAAAGATACGCTGCGGAAAAATTGGTGGACGACTTCAAGCAGGTGTTTTCATCTACACCCGAAGATGTTGGTCGCACGAGTTTAGCGCAGCATAGGATCGACACTGGAGATCATCCCCCTATCAAGCAGCATCCAAGACGACTACCGTTCGCCAAGAAGGAAGAGGTTGAGATCCTCGTAAAAGAGATGCAGGAGAATGACGTCATCGAACCCTCATCCAGTCCTTGGGCATCCCCTATCGTCTTGGTCCGAAAGAAAGACGGCTCCACCAGATTTTGTGTTGACTACCGACGCCTGAATGACATCACCAAAAAGGACAGTTACCCTCTTCCACGGATCGATGACACTCTGGACACCCTTTCCGGACACAAGTGGTTTTCGACCCTGGATTTAAAGAGCGGCTACTGGCAGGTGGAGATACACCCCGACGACCGAGAGAAGACGGCGTTTACAACCGGACAAGGCTTGTGGCAGTTTAAAGTGATGCCCTTCGGCCTCTGCAATGCACCAGCCACGTTCGAGCGTCTTATGGAATCAGTGCTGCGAGGACTCTCTTATGAATCCTGTCTTGTCTACTTGGACGACATCATCATCATAGGACGCAGTTTTGAGGAACATGTGGTTAATCTTAGGAAGGTGCTGCAAAAGCTAAAGGAAGCCAACCTGAAGTTAAGCCCGTCCAAATGTTATTTGTTCCGCCGTGAGGTGAACTACCTTGGTCACATTATCTCTTCCGAAGGTGTACGAACAGATCCAGATAAGGTATCAGCAGTCAAGAATTGGAGCCGCCCCGAAAATGTCCATCAGCTGCGAAGTTTCCTGGGGCTCTGCACGTACTACAGGAAATTTGTGAAGGGTTTTTCCAATATTGCACGACCTTTGCATAAGCTGACGGAGAGCAAACAAAAATTTGAATGGTCCAAAGAATGCGAGGATGCATTTCTACAGCTGAAGGAGGCTTTAACATCAACGCCTATTCTCTCTTATCCTCAGCCTGAAAAATCCTTCTTACTTGACACTGATGCGAGCCACGAGAGCGTTGGAGCTGTTTTATCTCAAGAAATAGACGGTAACGAACATGTCATCGCCTACTGGAGCAAATGCTTATCCAAGTCGGAGCGAAATTATTGTGTCACGAGAAAGGAATTCCTCGTCATAGTTAAAGCTGTAGAACATTTCCATCATTACCTCTATGGCCGTAAATTCCTGCTCCGGACTGATCATGCCTCTTTAACTTGGCTGTTGAATTTCAAGAATCCAGAGGGCCAGGTAGCCAGGTGGATACAGCAGCTCCAGGAATATGACATCGAGATTAAGCACCGAAAAGGCATGTCACACGGGAATGCTGACGCATTATCAAGAAGACCTTGTTCCGAGAACTGCCATTATTGCTCCCGAATAGAGAAACAGTGCGGGACGACAATCCCTACTGCCTGTCAAGTTACTGCTACTTCATCATCTTCAGATCCTGATCCATGGAGTGACGACCAAGTTAGAAAAGATCAGCTTGAAGACCCAGACCTAAAGCCTATCATAGAGTTAATGGAAAAAGACAGTCGGCGACCTAGTTGGCAAGACATTTCTATCTACAGTCCTGCAACGAAAAGATACTGGGCTCTATGAAAATCTCTCCAGTTGCGAAATAGCGTCCTGTATCGGAAATGGGAATCTGACGATGGTAAAGCATTCAAATGGCAGTTACTCCTTCCCAGATCAAGAATTCCAGACGTTCTAAAGGAATTGCACAGTAGTCCGACTGGAGGACACTTTGGTATCCTGAAAACCCTCCACAAGGTTCGAGAGCGCTTCTTCTGGAGCAAGGCGAAGGATGACGTGGAGAAGTGGTGTCATTCTTGTGACGCCTGTGCTGCCCGTAAAGGACCGAAGAGAAGAAGCCGCAGGAAGCTACATCTTTACAACGTAGGAGCTCCTTTCGAACGAATCGGGATCGACATTCTTGGTCCTCTACCGAAAACTACTGATGGGAACAAATACATTCTCGTTTCCATTGACTATTTTACCAAGTGGCCCGAAGCATATTCCATTCCGGATCAAGAAGCTACCACTGTAGCAGAGACTCTAGTCCAGAATTGGATCTCGAGATATGGGACACCCTTGCAGATCCATTCCGATCAGGGGAGAAACTTCATCTCTGCTGTGTTTAAGGGCCTATGTAAAATCCTCAAAATTGAGAAAACTCGAACAACACCACTACACCCACAGTCGGACGGCATGGTGGAGAGATTCAACAGGACAATCCTTAATAATCTCTCGCTTATGGTCTCCAAAAATCAACAGGATTGGGACAAGAAACTTCCTCTGTTCCTGCTGGCCTACCGCAGTGCTGTCCACGAGACCACCGGATATTCCCCATCACAGATGCTCTTCGGCCGAGAGCTTCGGCTACCTTGTGATCTCGTCTTCGGTTTCCCTCCAGATGCGCCTTCATCGCCTGAGGAATACGTCCAGGATCTCCAGGCCCGGTTGGAAGACGTTCATCACTTCGCACGGGAGCGAATCAACATCGCGACGGAGAAGATGAAGACCCGATACGACACAAGGTCCACTGGTCATGATTTTTAAGAAGGTGACAAGGTGTGGCTATGGAATCCCATCCGACGTAAAGGTCTATCACCCAAATTGCAGTCGCATTGGGATGGACCCTACACAGTCCTCCACCGGCTGAACGACGTCGTAGTGAGGATTCAGAAGTCATCACATTCCAAACCTAGAGTTGTACATTATGATCGGCTAGCCCCATACTATGGCCATAGTTCGTAAAATAAATCTAAAGCTACCATGGTAATTTGTTAGTAAATTTTGTAAATAACTTTTGCCTTTAATTGTCTGTAATATGACTTTATCAATGTTAGTGTTTCTTTCATGTTCTCATTGTTATTGTTTATCATGTTTATGATTGGTCATCATGTAATGTGTGTATCTGTAAGTTTTCCCTTGCTTCCTTTCTGGGGATTGTACTGCCCGGGACGTGCAGTCCTTGGGAAGGGGGCAATGTTACAAATCTTGCAAATAGTTGTTGTTTTTCCTGCCTTGCTTTATTTTCATTAGTTTTGGTTTTAACTGGCGACATGTTGCAAATGTATCTGAAGATATCACTTTTATCATCTGTATACCGGCCCTGAAACGTTTTGTAGTTTTTACACTTGCCCTGCATTTAATAAGCGTGAAGACATTTTTCGCTCGGAGTGTTTTCTTCTTTTTTCTTTTTCTTTTTATCGCTAGAACTTTCTCAATGGAATTGTTCAAGTTATGAATGATTTGGAATACTCCGGATTTTGCTGGAACATTATCGAAACTACGTTTCGAGTATAAATAGCTGGCCTTGAACACAAGTCAGTCAGTTGTTTTCAGATTTGATCTGGTGACTCGTTTTCGTTCGCTTGGCGAATGGTTGTTTTGCTTTTGTAATTGCTTAATTACTGTTCACGTTTGATACGTGGTGCTGAGTTACTGTTGAGAGTACAGTGTACTGTTTTGCTACCTAATTGCTGGATGTTTAGCAATTGTTTCCTGCTCATATTGTAAATAGTGTAAATACTTGTAAATAAATTTATAGTTACTTCCTCAAGATTGGAATGCTCATTTGAAGAAAGTTGAAGGTGCTATGGACTCGTTACAATATCAGCTGGGGAAAATGGAAATATCGTTAGTTATATTCCGAACCCCGGCAGCGAAAGTGACACAATCAAAAATTTGAAAAAAAAAAAAACCTAAAAGCAGTTGGGGTAAATGGAAACATCATTAGTTGCTTTCCAAGCCCCGTAAACGAAAGGGACACAATCAACAATTTGGAGGAAAAAAAAAACTAATATCAGTTGGGATAAATGGAAACATCATTACGAACTTTCCGAACCCGGGCAACGAAAGTAACACAATCAAAAATTTTGAAGAATAAAAAAAACCTAATATCAGTTGGAGTAAGCACAATTGCGCAGGAATACTACAGACACGTGTTTCAACGAGACGCCCTTTTCAATGCAAAAAATGTGAGCTTATGGATGGATGCAAAGACATCCGACAACCAGTTAAACGCCAACGTTTTCAACGCTGTATTTTTACTTTTATTTTTTAAGCGCAAAGTAGTCCAGGCTAGTGTCCATTGAAATGTCATCAAACCTAAAATTTTTACATATATGACATTTTTTGGTGGTTTCTATATGAATTTGACCTGCTGATTCCGAATCCGTTGAGTGCCAGACGCTAAACCTTGAGCATTTTTGTAAAAATGGCGAAATCCAATATGGCTGCTGTAAAAGGTACGAAGCAAATTAATGGAATCGTGCGTGCAATGAAACCTTTTATACACTTAAAAATGATTGTACTCTTTAGTCAAAATGTAATTTCATTGAAAATTAATATTTATGAAAAGTATACGAATAAAAAAATTATCAAAATGGTAAAATTCAGAATGTCAGCCTAAAACGTTGTAAGGTTCGATTTTCAGGTATAAATCATTTTTTAAACCGTAATTTACATGAAAATAGAATGTTTTAACAAAGATAAATGTTTAAAATGATATGCAGGGAGCATAAAAATGTGATTTAGCCTAAAAATAACACTGAAAAAATATTTAGAAACATTCCAAACTTAAGTTTCGGGATTTTGCCGGCTTAAACCAATTTCCTGCAAGAAACAAGTGTCTTTTGCGAAAAAGTTTCCCATATTGATACAAGTTGCATGAATGCGAACTTCTCACTGGTGTGAAACGTATTTTTAGCTACCAGTTGGAAGGTATATCCAACTTGTTTGTTTAGTGTTTCGCCTTCAGTTCGATAATGGATTGTCCAGATTGACTTCACCCAAGTAAGTGTATGTACAATCTCTCGATATTGTAGTTTTGGATGAATTGCAAACAAATTAGCGGCTCAGCTATTTGCTTGCAATTTTTGCCTTAGCACTGGCCATATTTGTTAAACTGCTCCAGGAGCTTTCCTCGTAAGTTAGAAAGGTGCCGAACTGCTACCATCAACCTATCTAAGAGTTTTTCGCAAGTTTCCGATTTATTGCCGTAAAGTGACTGACTTTTGTTTGGAAGCGTTATAAATTCTTTAGCAAGGTTTCTGACCTTCATCAGGAAACTTTCCTGATGTCTTCCAGGTATGTTACTGGCAGAAGTTAAGCCTATAACTGCCCATTATTTTCCAGGAGTGTTTCGCTTTGTTTTTACTGTGAAACTGTGAAGAGAGAAATTGGCTTAAAACATACCAGACAAATAAAAACATATTTTCCAGTAGTAATAGAATCGTATGAGAAACAGCACTACAAAAAAAAAATTCCCAATGAAAAAGCGAAAAAATGCTTAGGGCTAATGAGATATATTCGATAGATGTTTTGTCATAACTTTAGAAGCGTCTGCGAATCAACCGAACAAAACATTGTTACTAAACTAAAAAGGAGAAAAAAGTCTTGAGAGACTTTTAAAAATGCCTGTGAGACAGCAGAACAGAAAATTGTTACTACTTAACTAAAAAATTTGCAAAGTTTTCTATTTTGATGCTTTATTTTAACAGAAAGCCCTTTTTTATTTTACTACTTCAAATGACTGTACAAATCACTATACCTACCATCTCTATAAAAATGTGTTTAGTTTTTTTTTTTCCTTTCTTAATGTGATATAGACTTAAGCGTAAAGTATTGATAGAACTTTAAATGCAGAGGACTCGGGAAAAATTGGCAAGACACAATGGCATGCATATGACAAAACTAGGCCTCAAAGATGCCACTAAACATTAAGAAGGTTAAAACAATGGTTACGTTCACCCCAAAGAAGACTAAAATCTGTGATTCAAATCATACACCGGACACAAGAATGGTATGTGGTTTAATGAAGTCATCAAGGGAGAGCTTCCTTGCAGAAATTATTTAGTCATGAACTGGCTCCTCTTCCTACTGCTTTATTTGATAATGAGTGCAATATGAGAGGTCCTAATAAATCTGTACTAGAGTCAAAACTAAAGGCAGTTTTCAGGGTAGGCGGTAAGAGTCGTCCAGAAATTATCATTCGTGGTGAATGTGCAACATTGTGGGCAGTACCTTTACCCGCAAAGCCAGCTGCTTGAGTAATTGTATTGATGGTGTAGAAAACCTTATTAAGCACGAGATACAAACCATTCTAGTGGTACACAATCTGTTTGAGAGATACGATAAACTTAGTACTACGTCACAATGTCGAGCCACATAAGAGAAAAATATCTATTGTGTTTTTCAACTTAATGATAAATCACCACTTTCTAGAAGAGACATCGTACTGAAAGTAGTACCAAATAAGACGCAAGTAATTAAATTTGTTGTGAGCCAACTGTGTTTGATCCCCAGGTCAATGTGTAATTGTTACTGGTACCGATTCTTTTCCGATTAGATTGGTATTGGAATTCAACAAGTTTTTGTTTTTCATGAAGAAGCTGATGTGATGTGATGATCATGAAGAAGCTGATGTGATTATGACTCACTACTTAGCTAAAGTCAGTAGTATTCCGAAAGAATTTAGAAACCTTCCAAATTAAAGTAAGTTACTTTACGGCAAGAAATTGGAAACTTCTCAAAAACTCTTAGATATGTTGATGGTAACAGTTCAGCACCTTTCTAACTTACGAGGAAAGCTCCTGGAGCAGTTTGACAAATATGGCCAGTGCTAAGGCAAAAATTGCAAGCAAATAGCTGAGCCGCTAATTTGTTTGCAATTCATCCAAAACTACAATATCGAGAGATTGTACATACACTTACTTGGGTGAAGTCAATCTGGACAATCCATTATCGAGCTGAAGGCGAAACACTAAACAAACAAGTTGGATATACCTTCCAACTGGTAGCTAAAAATACGTTTCACACCAGTGAGAAGTTCGCATTCATGCAACTTGTATCAATATGGGAAACTTTTTCGCAAAAGACACTTGTTTCTTGGAGGAAATTGGTTTAAGCCGGCAAAATCCCGAAACTTAAGTTTGGAATGTTTCAAAATATTTTTTCAGTGTTATTTTTAGGCTAAATCACATTTTTATGCTCCCTGCATATCATTTTAAACATTTATCTGTGTTAAAACATTGTATTTTCATGTAAATTACGGTTTAAAAAATGATTTATACCTGAAAATCGAACCTTACAACGTTTTAGGCTGACATTTTGAATTTTACCATTTTGATAATTTTTTTATTCGTATACTTTTCATAAATATTAATTTTCAATGAAATTACATTTTGACTAAAGAGTACAATCATTTTTAAGTGTATAAAAGGTTTCATTGCACGCACGATTCCATTAATTTGCTTCGTACCTTTTACAGCAGCCATATTGGATTTCGCCATTTTGACAAAAATGCTCAAGGTTTAGAGTCTGGCACTCAACGGATTCGGAATCAGCAGGTCGAATTCATATAGAAACCACCAAAAAATGTCATATATGTAAAAATTTTAGGTATATGGCCTTCTAGCCTGGACTAAAGGGATTTATTTACTTTATTTAAATACTTGTAGAGTAAACCGAGGCTAAGAAGTACATTTGCTGGCCTTCATTAAAGTCCTCTAAATCTCACACCCGCAAAATAACTATGATATTGCATAAAAAATAAATAAGCAAACATCATTCTCTTCACAAAAATAAAATGAGTTCAAACTTGTCAACACTTACGAGTAAATAAACAGAAAAACATTTAGGAATAACAGTACAACAAAGTAGAAAATTCTACCCTTAAGATAACAAACAATCAAGATTTCTTTTTAGTGCTGTGGCTGGGGCAACCAACTCATATATTGTTTATTGAAGTCTTTTCCCGAATTAGCATCTTCAGGGTCTTTTTGGAGAGAGGAGCAGAAAATAATGTTTTATTTGTTTCTTCGCTACTTTAGAAGAAGGTGGAGTCTCCTTCCTTTTATACTCGACTGCGAAACGTTCATTGACCCAGAAAGGTGACGCAAATCGATGAACCTTGGCTCAGAAAAATTACTTATGTTCACAGATCAATGGTTAAAAGAGCAGTTCATTTTAAGTTGGCATAAAACAACGACGATGCAAGAATGATGACATAAAATAATTGATTTTCAGAGTTCTGTGGAACAACGGCAATAATGAAGCGAAAGAACAATAATGAAATTAAATGAAATAACAGCTTGGAAAAATAAGAAAGAAGTAACACCGTATTCCAGCAGCAGAAGCAATACATTTCAGACATTTGAGGGGGGGAAAAACGGAATAATAGTAATTGATTTAAAGTCTAAATTTAGTGCTCTTTCTTGACACAAAATTCTCAGAAAGTTTAGTTTCTGGTTTCCCTAAAGTTAGTAACTGGTGCGTTTGTGGTATGAATGATATTCGGGGATGGATACAGAAGACTAGCATTGTAGGGGGTCATGCTGATAAATGAAGCGTTTTGAGCTTGAAAAATTTCTGAAACTGTTTGGATGTTAATAAAAAACACCAAATTGGCGAAGAATAAGGCACCTAATAGGGCATAAACGTTACTTATAAATTTTATGAGCAATGAAAAAGAAAGTAGTCATCACTTCCTATACTTTTCCAGAAAGAAAACGGCTCGTAAATGTTTCCACTAGTTGGGTGGCCTACTATATAAGGTCACTCCTAAGGCCACTATATAGACTATATAGGTGTATATAGCGGCTCTAGTTTAGATGTACTAAATTTTTATATGTGCTCGGATTCGCCATGTTCATCTTAATATGAGGTAAACAACCAGGTTTGGGAGGGGGGGGGATAAGTTTTTAATTTAATGTTTGTAATTGTACGTGAAATTTACACATTAAAGTAAGTTCTTTGAAGGACTCCCACACTTTCGTTCGAAATTAAGCCCTATAGCCACACCGTTTAGTAAACACGGGAATCTTGGCGTACAATTATTCGCAATAAAATCGCAGCAATTAAAGAGAATTAAAGTCATCCAGCGAACATATCCATTTCGTAAGCAGATCTCTGAAACTAGAGGAAGCCTCCCTGTGTGATGGATGGACCAATTAATGTGTCCGCGGACGTAAAAGCCCTGGAATAACTATGGCTACGCAGAAAAGGGGGGCATCTGCGGCATTCTAAATCGTTAGATGGAATTACAGAGAAGCATGGGGTTCGAATTCTAATTGGGAAATTGGATTTACAGAGAAATCTCTCCCATCGACCCCTTTAGGCGACCATTCTATGCTGCGACCCTTCAAGCAGGGTGCATGTTTTGATTCAGAGACGTTATATTTCTCTGTTTTGTAAAGAACACTTTGAGTAAGTAAAAATTGTGCCGACTAAGAAATAAGTTAAGTACGTATACGTACATATATAAAATAAGTAAGTGCATAATAAGTGGAAAATTTACCTTTGCGCAGGCACGACCCTTAATAAAATTAATGAAAAAACTGATAGGTTTGTTATTTGTATCCTTGATGATGGTTTTCACTTATTTATCATATTCCAAAGAATAACTCTTTAATATGAAACTTATACAAATATACCAATTGTATTTAAGAGTTTGTAACCTATACTGCATCAGTTTGAACTGCACAGTAATTGTGAAGAGTGGCATTAAGAAAATATTTTGCCTAGATGCATAACTTTGCTCATTGTCAAATTTTAAAGTTTTGTTGCATTTTTTGATCACTAGATAGACATGAAAAAGAAAAAAAAAAACTTACAAGACTACAAAGTCCAAAAAAAAAAAAAAAAAAAAAAACAATAATAATAATAATAATAATGAAATAAAAATACTACGTGAAGATTATTCTTACTATGTATTGCTTTTTAACTTTATACAATGTATGATAATGTATACTGAAGTACTAAAATAACTAGGCATACGTATTCAAATAACATAGGCGTAGAACTACTCAGAATTATCTGATGCAATCAACGGTTGGTAGAGTAGACGAGAGGTGTGTTTGGCAAGGTTTCTAAGTCGGGAACTTCTGCTCCAAAGACTTGTGGTTGTGATTTAAATGGCTTTCAATGTGTTGTCGTAATTATTGAGACAGAAATGGGATATAGGGGTCATTCCACGTCAAGTGATCCAAAATCTGAGAAAAATTTTACCTTACATTTTTGTATTTCTTTCACATTTGGCTCATCAATTGTACCCCTTGAGGTAATCAAAAGTCTCAATTTTTGGATTTTTATCTCTATTATTTTTTCATTTATGAGACTTTGAACTTTGGAAAAACTCTCGTTTTTCCATGGATAAGGGTACATAAAAGGGACCATAACTCGGCACCAAATATAGATAGAACGATTTGGTAAATGGCATTTTAAAGTACGTTAATTGCCGCTTAATCTGATATGCAACATGACTAATTTGATAAAAATTTTCTTTTTCAAAAAATAAAATTTAAATTTCAAATTTAAATTTCTCAAAGAACATGTAATGAATTTTTTTGAAAAAATTCTCAAAAATTTTTGTGTATTTCATCTATGTTTGTACAAATTTTTAGATTGGGATCTCAATGGGATCATATTTTTTTGAATTTTTGAATAAAACTGTATAGGAAAAAAATGATATTTTTTAGATTCTATTTATTTAAATACTAAGTTCTCTTGCTCGTGATGGTCTATAAAGTAGTAAACAAACATGGATATGTTTAAAGTGAGCTGGCATGAGCTTATAAATTTGTCAGGTTCACCCCCCTACCCCTTTCTTTCCCGCACAATCACTCTTTTTTAATTCAAAACTGTTAAAAATGTTTAAAAAAAACAAAAACTCTTTGATACAAAATGAATAGTAAACTTATTTAAAGTGGGGAAATGGGTTTCTTTATAACTAGACGAAGTATACCCCTCCCCACCCAAATATACCATTCACACTATACTAATATGACGTCTAACCTGGGGATTGAGTTGAGGATTATTTTCACCCTAGGTATATATATCGTTTTTCAGACGAAGTGTTTCTTTTCGATCCGAACTTCAAAGTGTACTTCCATTCAATATCTGAAATTTAACTTTATGATTCATTTCACATTCTACTCCAGCACCAATCTTCAATTTTAAAGGGAGGAAATAAATGGGTCGCCCCAATATCATAGCAAACAGCAAAATAGCACTGTTTCTGCTTGTTCTCATCGCTTTTTCTATTCTTTTCGCACAAAACTGAAAATAGATCAAAATATCAGATCATATGTCTGTGTCCCCATAACTATCTTCCCACATTATCTAGTGTGCAGCTGTTATCTATTTTATTTAATTGTTTTTGTTCTTTTTCATTTTGTTGTAAATGAAAGTAATGCAGCAAGATATATCTATATAGACTTGTTAGTAATCCATGTTTTAATTTTAATGTTATTTGAATCGGTGAGTCAGGATCCTTGAAATTTGATTATATTGTAAAAAAATCCAAGAGTTTTAATATTGTTATGTACTCTTCGTGTATTTCCAGAAAATAATCCGATTCAGCTATCATGAACATTACTAGTTTGAGTACGACCATAGGAAAGCGAGTGGGACCATAACTGGTCAAACAAGTGTATTCCAGTTTATTTAAGATCATATCTAATCATTTACCTTATGCGCTCCTTAATTTGATAAAGGCTTTCAGAAAGTCATGGTGCAGACGGCCGAAAAATTTAGGGGGAGAGAGGGGGGTGTTTTTAAGCATATGTGCTCTTTTTCTTTTTGAGCGTAGTCCCATAATGTTTGAGTAGCTGCGCCGCCTTGAGGCGTGACACTTTTGATGTGATGAACATTTTCAGTGTCCGAAAATGGCAAAATAGAACTAGCTTAACATGAGTGATGTATAGAAAGTCGTCTGTGCAAAATATTGTTATTATTATTACATTTATCGCTTAAGGCTGGTGTAGCATTTAAAATATAAAACCTATTATATGTATCAAATCAAATGAGATAATTTTGCAATGCAAGTTTGTATTCATTGAATTAAATATTATTTTACGCCACTCAGCATTAGTTTACTAACAATTGTTTCCTTCATTTTATCTTTGTAAGCATTACTGGGGATTGGGGAAACGTATAATTGCGGGCCCACCCACTAAATTAAGGCACGAGCCGCCACTGGATTTTATGGTTAAAATATCAAAAAAAAAAAGCCTTTAGCTAGTCTCTTTGCGTTTTTTTTTACTCATAAGATATATCCATGCATTCAAAGCATATGAAATGACTCACAAAAAATTATTTTATATGATACATTTATATTTCAAGCATTTAAAAAGAAACAAAAACGTGAAAAAAAGTGATTTTTTTTTAATATAAATATATCATATAAAATAATGTTTGTGAGTCATTTCATATGCTTTTAATGCATGAAAACATCTTTGGAGTAAAAAAACGCATAGAGACTAGCTAAAGGCATTCTTTCTGATATTTTAACCAAAAAATCCATAACAAAGCTTTGGTAAAACTTTGCGATCGCAGCGCCCCCTGAAGATAGTAACCGATTTTTCTCAAATTTTGCACAAAAGCTAACTATCACCAAAGACAACTTTTGGCAACTATTAGAAGTTGATCAGAAAAACTTTTTATTTTTCGCCCCACCCTAGAGTGCGTATTTTATTTTGTAATCGGAATTCATAAAATAGATATAGAAGAAAGTTTCGTGACGGCCACGACAGCTAGTTTTAATTTAAATTATTTCTTTATTATTATTTATTTATTTATTCATTTTTTAAAATTTATTTTGTGTGCGTGTGTGCGAGCTTAAAATGCCTGGAAGGGGAAAAAAGTGAATCTATTCTGCGTATAGTTCAAACTTTCAAAAAATTAATAATATATTAAAAAATAATAGTTATAATTTAAAAAAATAAATAAATAATATTTAAAAAATAAATAAATAGTATTTAAAAAAATAAATAAAATAAAAAAGAAGGGTAAAAATAAAAATAAAAAGCACAAGAGGGTTTTGAAATTTTTTTTTTTTGGGGGGGGGGGAATTTGCGCCATTGAGCTTGGGGGAGGGGGGGATGGGCACCCCTGGCTGTGACCAGGAAAAAATTGAGATTAAGCGTGGCCAACGATGACTGAACAGAATCATTAAATGTGGCAGACGAGCAACCTGTTCCGTAATTGTTGAAGAATTCGATGTTAGATCATCAACAAGTGCCTGCGTTTAATTACTGTTTCCCCAGCATGGAATCGAGCATTCATTACAACCAGCAAATAAAAATAATTACGCGAAAAGGTTTTAGGGCAAGAAGATTTTTATACTGTGCAATAAAATTATTCTGACTCATTAAAATAATTTATAAAATAATAATAGTAATAATGAGGGAAAAACAGAATTAAGCAAATTTTCCATCCAGAGTTCGTATCTTCGTCCGGAGTTCGTATTTTTGTTGATCTTAAAGGCCGAGATTCCAAAGAGATGACTTACAATCATTACCTAACCTAATTACGCAAACTATTTTTAGACTTCAGTAGTGAACAACAAATTGAGATGAAAGAAATAATGAAATCATATTCGCTAATTCCTCAACATTTAATTCGATTTTTACATGAAGTCTACTGCCATTTAAAACATTTATTTTCAGATGATAATTGTATTAAGTTTATTTTCGTTATCATATATTGCTCAAAGATGTTTTTTTTTTTTTTGGCAATACTAATGTCATAAGTTCCTTAATGCTTTATTGAACTTCATAAACAAGATATAATTTTTAGATTTTTCTCACCTCAACCTGAAAAAAATAAGCAAACAATTCCCATTTTGGTCGTTTTTTTCGAAAAGTACACTAAAAACAACGTAAACTTGAATCCCCACTGTCAAATTTTATTAATCACTTAGCGAAAAATTTCGAACTTAAACCACACAATATCAATTTGATGCGTTTATTATTTTATTTCGCCTTTAGTAGCGACTAAACGATACATTGACTATGTTATTTAGAGATGACGCAAAGCGAGGTTTGGCCGAAGCGCCGAATACCGAAGCTTCGGCTGTTGCACAAATTGAACTTTTAACATTGAACGTATAATAAATACATACAATATACATACACACAATATACTCCATATGTTTCAATATTCCTAGTGTTAGGGTCCTGCTCCAAATCAGCAGAAAACGCGACCGAAACCGAAGGCAGAAACCGAAAATCCGAGTCCTTTTCATAGGAACACTATTCACTCCTTTGACGTTCCTACTTTATTTTTCTGACGTCAATGTGGAGCTTGGCCCTTACACAGCAGTTTCAGCTTACTGTCTCGTTTTTTAATTATATCACTAATTAAGGTGTTTATTTTTGTTTTGCACTGATAGTACCAGAAAGAAGACACTTATAATTTCTTTTGTTGAAAGAAGCAGTATGAAGAATTATTTGGAATATAAAAAGCATATTCTACAGTTAAGTTGATGTTTATAATAAAACCAACTGATATGATAAAATATTAAATTACTATAACATAGCTGCTATTTGCATTACATTTTAAACTCATAATAGATAAATTTTTGAAGTTAAGTTCAATTTGTTAGAGTCATGTATACAAGCATTCTTTCTTACTTATCATTCGGTATTTATATTTCAAATAAAATATTTAATATGTTTACTTTTGGAACTGCTAAATTCAAAAAGAATTAATTTAAAAGTAAGCTTTTCTTTTGAGTAACAAATGAAATCGGAAAATATCTTTCATCAAAAAAGGGTGTGCAGCGCAAGTCTCTTCATATTTTGCTTGTAAAGAAACGAATAAAAATTTAGCTTCAATTTAATTTTTGTTGATTCTCAGGATGTTTTATAATCCTGGGCTATTATTTATAATTTTGGTTAGTATCTACAAAATAGGTTAAATTTTGTCAACATATTAATACATTTAGCAAAAACTGAAATTTTACACCTATCACTCTATTAAATAAAATATGACTTTAAAAAAATTCCTGGCCAGGTAGATATTAAAAAAAAAATTGACATTTCGTCTTCGCTCTTTCTTCCAGAAGTGTCAACACTAGAAATGTTCAAAGAAAGCCACATTTTAATATTTCATTTTACTGTCGGAAAAAAAAAAAAAAAAAAAAAAACACACTTTTGATGAACTCAAAAGGATTTTCAAAAATTCCGTGTTCAACCTAAAGGAGAAAGATCAATCGTCTCGTTCGGCACTGATAAGTCTTTATTTTCTGTTTTCTGGCCACTCCTCTGCACCAGTTCGTGCACATGCACATATGTGCAGCATATGCATCACAGGATCATACACTGCACCTAATCCTTCGGCTTCTTAATAATGACAATGACACCGGTCTTATTCAACTGCAATCTACTTTTCTAGCTTCTATCTGCTTTAGAAAACAAGTATAGTGATCCATTGACATGAATTTGCGTTTTTATTGGATTACTGTTCTTTAATTATTTATTTATTTACTTTTTGCGGACGAAAAATCTTTCCGTATCTAAAAGATTCTTACTTTTTCTTCTTTTTAGTTGAACTTTTTTATTCTCATCTACAATATCCTTATTGCAGGGCCGTCATTTCAAGTTTTTCCGGGGGGAGGGGGAGGCAAAGGGTACAAACACAATGCAACTTCATCGGAAAACACAAAAAACCACGCCCACTTATATAGAAACACATTGATTTCTCAAAGCCAGGGGGGGGGCAATTGACCCCCCTGACCCTCCTAAATGATGGGCCTGCCTTATTGTTAGGTTTAACCCTCTGACCACCAATTCGAAATTTAAGTAAACTATAGGAGTTGCTGTGGTCTCTGGGCAATGGCTGCTGAAAGAAGTTAGACAAAGATACAGACACTAACACATGTCCAATGAAACATCAGCTTTTTCAGCACAAAATTGAACTGTTTTACCTCTTTAGTAAATTTCTAAAACCACCGCAAGATGTCGATTCCAAGCTCCAGAGCTGCGATTGGAGCACACATTCCTCAGAATTACTAGGACAAAAAATTGCTCATGTAAGTTGTATATATTTTTTCTCTTCAAACTTCCGCACGTAAAAGTTAATCTATATATATAAAAATGAATGTTGGTAAATGTGTATGTGTGTGTGTTCCCTAAGATCTCAGAAACTACTCGGGAGATTTGGCTGAAACTTTCACCGTTTGTTCCTTTTGGTACTGGGAAGGTTTAGAGACCAGTTTCAATAAAATCCGATGAGTAGTTATTTTTTTATTCCAATTTTAGACATGATTCTGTCTTTGTAATTTCAATTTAAAACTCCATTTTCGAAGGCTTTCATCAATCCAATCGAGTATTTAGTGTATCAACTCAACTCTCTGGCAGATAGTTGGAATTGCTTGCTACCGTAAATTTGGCGATGTTTTAAATCGCGTCAAGAGCCCTCAATACTGGAAGTTTTCCCAATAACTATCTCAAGTATAAAGGATAAAAAAGGTATTTGATTAATAGATTAATCTTTTTTTAAAAACAAATGAGATTCAGTTTCATATTTCGGAACTCCTTTAGATTTGTAGAGGCTTAGATGGCATGCATTATTTTCCAGACGAACACTATTTTGTTCTTTATACCTATTGCTGTTTTCAATCAAAGTATGTTACTATATTTTCTCGCCAAACATCCAATCAATGGTTCGTTTTCATGTCCAAACTATTTGCTATGATATACCGCAATGTTGGAAATTATTTTAGCGCCTAACGGAATGGTGTACTTTCAGCGCCAAATATAATATTCAAATTGATTTCAGATTGCCAAAAAGTAATCAGCTTCATAGAGAATACCTCAACATTTGGCGACAATTTCTCTTTCACAAAAGTGATAATACGTAAGTTTCTTTATTTATGGAAGGGATAGGGGCTCAGAATTATCCAAGGTATCCCAAATTAGCTACTAAATTGGAGACTTTTTAAATAGCGCCAAGAACCTTCAATAATATCGTATAAATTGCGATATTTCAACGTTCTTTCTAAAGCGTGTCATTTCGGAAAATGTGTTATTTTGTTTTTGAAGTTAGATAAGAAAACTTTCTTCTTCTTTTAAACTTTGGTAAGATGTCTGTTGGTTTCTGTGAGTTGGTTCTGTTGCATTCGAATGTCCCCAAGGGGTGTTTTACTCCTTTTATGGGGTAAATCAGTGTTAATTTCAATGCAGACAAAAGTGATATGAATTGGCGCGACCAAGTGTTTGACGCCAAGTTGGTGACAAATGTGGCGATTTTTTTTTTTTTTTCTGATTTGGGTTCAATTTGGCGCTATTGGCGACATTTTCCGAAAAATCCACTGGATGATGTTAAAATCGGTGATATTTAGTAGATTAATCATTGTAAAACATTTTTTTGCATTGTTTCGTGGTAAACTAGGGATGTAAATGCTTGAACTGTAATCTTGCTCACTCCAAGCACTATTTTAACACTTAAGGCATCTACTAAGAAATTTACACGTAAAAGGAAGTAGTGTGAGGTCCATACCAGATTTTTACATCATACTTTGAAGGAATTATAGTTGAATTATAACTAAAATAGTGTTTTTTTCTGCTATATCAATTATTTTACAAATGAACTTTTCATTTTATACCACGGGCAAAGCCGTGCGGGTATAGCTAGTATAAAATAAACTGTGAATACTTTATTGAGAACTTAACTTTCTAGTTACCCCGAATATATTTCTCAGTTAAAATAACTTTAAAATATTTTTAGTTGGACTTTAATCGTACTTCGTCTAGCCCCTCAAAAAATTCCTCCCTCCCCAAAGAATTTCTAACTGTCCTCTCCCATGCTGCTGAATATTTATCAGTTGTAAAATACGCAATTTCATTTTTCTTGTGTGGCAACACTTGATTTAATTTCTCCGAAGAACTCCAAATTGGTCTTTCGATTTAAGGCATTCCCGAAAACTTTTAATTCCAATGAAGCCACGGATCGATACGAGTGTATTTTCCAAAGCGCAACAGGTTGGCGGAGCATCCAGTTCTATTAGCAACTTAATTACGGAGGGGCAAAGTCGGATCTCCAAATTGAATCATAAACGATTCGAATGGCGTTACAAGTCGTAAAGCGCCCTGGACGGAAGAAAAGAGACAGGCGATTTATTAGCTCCGAGACCTCCAATCGGCCGAGTTGACATGGAAGTGATACGTTTAATAAAAATAGAAAGCGAAGGAAGGCGGAGTGCGAATCTTCCTGCTCTCTCAGTGGACATCTCTGGGCGAGCGAGCGCCATCTGGATGATGAGTAACTTGTGGATCGGCGATTTAGAATCTTTTCTGAAATTGTCTTTTCGCTGGAGGGAAGTTTGGAAGCTTAAAAAGATCTGGCGAAGTCTCTCCGAGGAATAGCATTGATTTTATTCTGTGAAAAGTATGTGATTTTGTTCTAGTCTGAACATCTATTAGGTTTTTTGAAAATGATACGCTTTCTGTTTATTATGTATTGCTAATTTTTGCTGTTATTGTGGTGCATTTTAATGAGTGCTTCAAAAACAGTGGGGTGAATATTCATTAGGAAGAACCACAGAACTTTGATGTGCACAAGAAGGTGCAAATTTTTTTTGAGAATCAGAAGCTAAAGTTATTTTGTAATAATTATTGAAAAATTCGAACGATGTGACCATAAGTATCTTGAAAATGGACACAGAGCGATGCATTTTGATCTATCAAATATCTTTGCTTTGGAACTATTTTTAAGAAGACAACTTATTTATAAAATTATAAATAGCTTTGTACACAAGATCGAATATATCTTGTAGTGTGAAAAATATTTGCAAGTTAAGAATAAATCAGCTATCGTAAACTGTCAGGAAAAAACTCTCTTTGAAACAAAACAATTTTTAAGAATCTCAGACTTGAGTCATCACTAAATTTTACGATGTTACCAAGAAAATACTATTGCTCTCAACTATTAAAATTTTCTCATTGCTGTCTCTCGTGTAATCCAAGACAACAAGTAAAATCTTCTAAAGAGAAAATGATTTTATCTCAATTGATTTCAAATGAAGTACTGAAAATTAAACACTAAAGTATCTTTTGGAATAAAATGTTTAGAGTATTTTTGAAGAATATTGAGCTATAATCAAATGTTACATCTTTGGAAAACTGAGACTGGATTAGATAAAACATAAACAAAACCATGATAGAAGTAGATGCTTTTACGGACATGACCGAAGCTTCAGACGACTTCACGGTCTCAAACCTCACCCAGACCAACTGGACGAACCTTACAGAACCCTTCTCCAACGCCACAGGACCGTCCAGGCACCTCTCTGTCCTGGGGCAGGTCTTCATCACAATCTCCTATGGATTCGGCATCGGCGCCAACATCTGTGCCCTCGTGCTCCTTTCGAGGGGCGAGACGACCAGGAACCGGAAGCAGACCCTCATGGTGCGCTGCCTGGCCTGGAATGACCTGGTGGCCCTGGTGGGTTCGCTCATGCTCATGTACGCGCAGCTGTACATGGAGGAGTCGCTGTCGGACAGTCGGTGGTTTTGCGCACTGAGGGTGGTGCTGAGGACTTTTGGACTGTCGTCGGGTTGCGTGGCCGTTGTGATGGCTGCTGAGAGGTGGATGGCTTTGACCAGACCGTTCCTCTATCAGAAGGTGAGTTTTCAATCTTGATATAATTTCTAAGAACTGTCAAAGTACATTTATTCAACTAAAGTATTAGTAGAAGATATTCTGGAAGGCAGAGATTTTAAATCCCTTTTGGAGTCGCCAGAAGCGCTACACGAAAACCCGTTACTATTTCTATTGTCACATGACAGGTCCCTCGCTAAGGATCATTGGCTGTAACGGTTTATATGGTGTTTCATATTGCCGAATCGAGCTGTAAAATATCTCTCACCAAAATAGCAAAAAACAAGCCTATCATTTCGAATTTTTCCAAGGGGGGGGGGGGGGGCAAAAGGTACATACTATGCCAAAAAAAAAAAAAAAAAAACAGCAAAAACCACTGCTACCAAAATGTGAATGCATTGATTTTCCAAAGTACCTGACCACCGAAATGACGTGCCTGGCTATAAATAGCATTCTAACTACATTGATATTCTGCAAAGCGATCAAATGCTAAGTGGCAATCAAACAAAATCCTGCTTCATAGTCGCCACTTGGAAGCAACCTTTGTGCTAATTGTATTGGATGCCTGCTCTTAGGTCACAACTTCAACATCATCTTCTTGTTTTTCAAAACAATGACTACATATGCCGGTACTTTTCACTCCAGGGTCCTCCGTACCTATCACAACACGTGGTTTACCCAGAGCCCAAAAGAGCGCTCTGCGCTTTTGATCCAGATCAAGAGCTGAGCAAACCGCTTGTCCAGTACACCCAGAGGTATCGATTCACTTGGAGTACTTAGTGACCGTGACCCTTATTTAATGTCCAAATAAGTGAAGACGGTGGATCCTTGATCGGCTAGGATTGAACCCGGGACCTTGAGGTTACGAGTCCGACTCCTTACCGACCGTGCCACCATGGCCAGCGTCGGTATTAGTAATCGGGAAGAATGAGCTTAATTCTTGACCAGTGCAAATGCTCATCAACAGGACAGGCTTTCATCGCTAGAAGAGCGCGCAATGTACCCAACTCCTGTAGTGTCTGATCGGTAAGACATCGGACTTGTAACTGGAAGGTACCGAGCTCGATGCCAGTCTGTCGAAGATTCGCCGCATTCACTAATGGTGACTAGGGTACGTAAAATAGATTCGTGGTCACAAAGTTCTCCAGGTTCCCATTCCAAATCAATGCCTCTTGGATCTCTGCTGACCCTAGATCTACAACAATAAAAAATCCTATCCCAAATGCCGACTCGTCTATATGGTGACCTTGCTAAGACCGACTTCTTTACTTGTGACGTCATCAGCGAAAATGAAACAGCGACTGAGCGTCTTTTAAGGTTACCAGCGGGTGACCGAGCTCCGCTCGAGGAAAACAGGCATCGAAGCTAACTCGAAGATTTAAATTTTCAATTGTGATTTATCAAAACAATATATGCCATAAGAAAATTTGTGAAACCATTGGTGAAAAGATAACCGGTTAGAGTGCACCATTGTAAACTATTCTAAACAAAGTTATTGTTTAGAAAGGGAACTATTCTATACAAAATTAAAATTGAAAAGTCACAGGAAATAAAATGTAATTGATAATAAAAAAAAACTATTCAATTAAAGAAATGGTACAAAGTGAGCAGTGTAAAGATTGAAGTGTGTTGAAGTTCAATATTTTTGACAAATTTATTTAGAAAAACCATACCTCGTGATTCCTCGTGGCCAAAAAACCCCAGACCCCCAAGTTTACCGGAGTTAATTAATTCTGGGGCGATTTTCGACTTGGCAACCATTCCTCGTATTACCCCTAACGTGTACCAGGGGACCGAGCCCGCTCGGTTAAAAAAAAGAGGTTTGTAAACTCGCGTTTTTTTCTAAAGTGCGAAGTACTTATTTAGATAAACTTGAAAAGCATTTTTGAGCCTTTGGTTGCAATTACGCATTCAAAACAGCCGTAATTTATTTTAAAAAACACAACCCTATTTAATCTATGCTCACCGTAAAATCTTTGGTTCCAGTTGGTTTTGACTTTCACTTCACTTCACACTCCAGGTCCCCCCCCCCCCCGTACATACCACACCTCGATTTTTAACCGGGATGGGGCCCTGAAGAACGCTGTGCTCATTTTTGAAGAAGGCGCAAGGACCGAGTAAACCCTTGGGCCAGCACACCCCGGAGGTTTCGTTTCACTTGGAGGATTTTGTGACCACGAACATTTTTAATGTCCCCCAGCAACCATTAATGAAGACGGTGGACCTTTGATCGGCGGCTATATGATCGACCCGAGACCCTCCGGTTACGAGTCCGACGACTTACCGATTGGACTACCGCGGCCTCAGGCCCCTATATAGACGAGCCGACGCATCAAAATCACCACTTTGGATCCAGCGCGTGTGTGAGGATTGTCTTTTCTGGTCAGTTATCGCTTTTTGGTAACTTTTTACGTAAATTTAACAAAGCTTGGCAATGTCCCGAAACTTTACTCTGGTAACCCTATTTCCTCAACAATAAAAAATGAAAGTGAAAGTTTATGAGTTGGATCCAAAGTGGTGAAACTTAACCCTTCACTGCACGATTTTTTATATTTTCATGAAAAAAATCATTTGTTACCTTTTAAATAACCCTGAGTTCAGGAAAAATGAAGAAAAAAATTAATCTTAAAAATGTGCACCAAAAATGATGTTTTAATTGTTTGTTCTATATATGGCACTAAGCACATAGCATATGCTTTGTATACCGATAAGTGTAATAATCTACAATGTGTTTTGTGCCATAAGTGGTATAAACAAATTTTTCACTAAGTGTATTTAAATATTTTTAGAACAAAGGAAATAATGTTTAAGCACACTTCTAACGGAAATGCAGACCCTTTTTTTTTCAAAAGCAAGAACTGTAATACCTAGACTAGTGCAACTAACTAGTGCATAAAAATTACACTAAACTGTTATAGCAATGTTCCAGAAGGGGCACAAAGCTCACTTTAACTGCATTTAAAAATCATAGGAATATATGAGGGTTTATTTGGTTTGTGCCAAATCTGGCACACCGTGCAGTGAAGGGTTAAGTTTGATGCGTCGGCCTGTCTATATAGCGGCTCTACCGCTGCCCATACCCAATTCTAACTTTATTTTGATCGATCTCTTTTAAATTTCAAAAGCAATAACAATTCTAACATGTTGCCAAAAATTATTTGCCAAATACCATAAAAACATAAATTTACGCTGATGGGATTAAATATGAAATCCATTGTTAGCACGCGGTTGCTATGAAACGGTAACAATAAGAGAAATCATAAAGAAAATGGCGTAGTAAGAAATCTTCTCAAACATTTAATGAATCCTATCTGTAACTCCGAACTTTTCGACCGTAGCGCTTCAAAACCGGTGCCAATCGATTCCCCGTGGCCAAAAACCCCAGACCCCCAAGTTTACCGGAGTTTATTAATTCCGGGGCGATTTTCGACTTGACAAACATCTCTCGTATTATAGTATAGGATTATTGTTATGTTGAAGAAAAAAGATAAAATTAAAGAAAAAAAAGTAATTCACCATAAGTTTTCGATCGTACTCTCTCGGAAAAAATATTCTTAAAAAATGGGAAATACTTCCATTTTTACCCTGGAAACTGACCCAATTTTCTGGTGTTATTGCCGCACTGAATCAGTAAATGTGCACAATTTGAAGCAAAATTACATCATTTATTGTATTCTAAATTTTAATTCAGGCTTTGAAGTTCGATTGTATATTTTTTAACGAAAATTTAGTTTTTAATGATTTTTTGTATTGTTTGAACGCTTTTAAGAATATGCAGTTTTTTAAAATTACATAATGATATTTCGGATTTACTCTAATCCATTAGAAATTAATTTTCTATATGATGATTTTTCATAGTTGTTTCATCTGCAAAAGATTTTTTCCTCTATATTTTAAGCCGCATATTGCCACCGAAACTACAATGTGATATGTTCAGGTCTTCAGCATGCGAAAAGAACAGGAACCAAAAAGAACAAACAAGTACAAAAAAACTCCTCTTCCTTTTCTCTTCTAATCCGCTTTCTCTTTCTTCCTTTATTTTCCCCTTATATTTCGGTGAACTTAGATGCGACATATTCTTCTGAGGGGAAAAAGTTCTTTCTCAGCCCATGAAATTAAATATTTGCATTTCCTTACCTGAATTGAAAATGACTATTTATGATACAGCCTGATTTTGCGCTCAATGAAAAAAAGGTCGCCATGACGGATTGAAATGTTTGTCCGCAATATTTTGTAAAAATAGTATTTTCTTTAAATTAAGGCTTCTAGAAATAAAATTTTTAGACTACCATGTTCAAACAATTTGCAGGAACTGAATACATTTACTGTCATTAGAAAGTGTCAATTAAGTCACTCCAAGGTTCATTTTCTCTAATGCCTATTTTGTTTGATTCAATATATTCCAACTTTCGCGCACTCATCAGCTGACTCATTAAAAATCAGAAAAAAAAAAAAATTCCAAATGAAAGCTTTAATTCTGCTCGTTAGCAGCTTTTACAAGGAAAGGCGATTTAGTCTTATAAGGTGAATGGATCCCTAATAAGGCCGATTTTGGACAAGGATCACCTCACGTGCTGTTGAAGACAAAGACAAAAGAAAAAAAAGCATCACCAAGTACCATCAAACTAAAAATAATTAAAACATTCTTTACTGCCAATATAAAAATTACACTCTTTTGCAAAAACTGCATCTACACTGTTGCTAGGCGATGTTGACAACGCTTTATCATCAGTTACGCTTTCCGACGGCGAAGTCACTAGCTGACGAATTTTTGTAATATTGTTAGCAGCCACTTCACTTTTATACTATTACTACTATTTGGTTATGACAGAAGAGTTGACTGAAGTAGGTGTTAATAAATACATTGAAACACCAAATTTTCCACCTAAAATTAAATATAACGCACCATTTTTTTTAATATTGATACATTTGAAAACCAGGTTTAGAATCTGCCTTTCAATCTACATAAGCTTATATAGACTGAAAGGCGGAGTTGTGGTTTTCAACTGGGTCAGTATTAGCTCTAAAAAGTATAAAATGAGTATCACTTGGCAAAACATTGATTGTCAATATTTGCTCACCTGCCCCCCCCCACCCCCTTTTCTTTTAAATCTTTTTTTTTAAATATAGGGTAAGTGCTCCAGTAGTCGGCCATCTTGGCTAACCTAGAACTTTCAGCTATCAATACAGCAACAAAAACAAGGTAAAACTTTAGAATGAACCTTTCTGATAGTGAATCACCTGCTTATTTTAGAAATCAAAAAAAAAAAAAAATTATGTTAAAATCCAAGCTGTTGTCAACACTAGTAAATGCTCCAGTAGTCGGCCACAGAATCATCTTAGCTGAAAAATAAGCAGAATCGCAATCTTGGATGACGGGCACACCATTCAAAATGAAATGACTCATTACTAATTTAAAAAAAGTACCCAAAACTGAACTGCCACTGGTTGATGATTGAGGATAGGTACATGAATGTGTGAATGCGTCATATCTGATTTTGAATTAAAAATGTACTATTTATGAGAAGTTTTATGTCATTGTAGCCGACTACTGGAGCACTTACCCTATATACCCATTCTCGTGTATAGGTCGACTAACTTATAAACCTCAGCATATAAAGCAGAAAAAAATAAAGTATTTTTTATAACGCAGCAGCAGTTAAATCAGCTTCTGTATTTTAGGACATCTTTCCAAAGCAAATCCGAATGCAAAAACTCTAACATACTACGAAGGAAGAAATGAAATGTTATACACCTTTATCCAAGCATGAATTACTCGGTGTCCATTTTGCAATCTCCAGAAAAAAAAGAAAAAACTCTCTTCTTCGTAGGTCAACGACTCTGCCTCCGGATCGTGTGGGCGTAAGGGGCGGCGACTGCAGTAATGGATTATCTGTACCTCCAGAATCACTCCCCCAAGTGAATAATTTCCCATTTTAGGTGTATTTGTGTAACGGGCTGAACTGTTATCTCGTGAGGAATTCCTTGTGTTTTATTAAAATTATATCCACTAGCAAAAACTATGAAAAAAATTACGACATAAAATAGCCCATTGAAGCAAAATTTGCAAAAAAATTGTAAACGTATGTCAAACGTTTGGAATGTCTGAAACTTTGTATATAAAATTAAGTAAAAACAAGAAGTTCTGTCAAGAACTAAACGAGCCTACTTTCCCGTACATCGACATCGGCATTCTAGCATCTGATCATTATTCTCTTGATTATCTGAGACTAAAAATTATGTCAAACATACCTTTTTAGCACTTAAAGCTGATTTCTAAAAGCAAAAAATACCCTCTCATCAGATGAAATAGACACATAAAAAGTAAATAAATGAATAAATAAAGTTTTGTCGCACTTTTTAAAGAATGTAACTGTTACAGTTCTTCCGTAGAAAAATTCCTCAATTGTTTTCAAAAAAAAAAAAAGTACATCAAGACACATTTTATCAAAGAAAGAAAAAAAAAAAGAAAAAAAAAAACCTCGTCCGTTGATAAAATGTCTCGAATTTCACTTTTAATCCGCTGCCAGTTGTTAAATATTAATAAAGAATAAAATACCCTCGTGAATGAAACATTTTTGTTACAAAAAAAATCGTCTGCCAATAATAAAAATAATAATAATAATAATAAATAAATAAAATTCAACATATTAATAAATAAACAAAAAATCGTCTGCACAGTCAGTCATTTTTTTTTCTGAGCTTGCATTTCCGCCATGTTTGCAGAGTCGGAGTCGGAATCAGAGTCCTCACAGAAGATTATTCAGAAAAGTACTTTGCAAACATTATTTATCAAAACCATTTTCTTACAAAGTTAGTTTGAAGGAAATCCGACTTTTAGTTCAGGATCAACATTTAACTTAAATTCCCCGTAGGCGCTAATGTTAAAATTTTTTTCTGAACGGTTCAATATTGAACGAAAAATGGTTCAAATCAAAAAGCGAAATATGGGAATGAGCTGTACTCGCCGAGATCTTTCAAGCTAAAAAAAGTTTGTTCCATTCGGATGGTTCACTCAGAAATTATTAGGTGGGGAAAGGTTGCTTGAACGGTTCAATGTTGAACGAAAAAATGTTCAAATTGAAAATTTAAATGCGGTAATGAAGTATCCTTGCTGAGATCCTTCCAACAAAAAAAAAAAGTTTATTTAAATCGGACCGTTCACTCAAAAGTTATTAGGGGTGACAGCTTGCTTGAGCGGTTCAATGTTGAACGAAAAATTGTTCAAATCGGAAATGTAAATACGGGAATGAAGTATCCTTGATAAGGTCTTTCGAACAAAAAAAAGTTTGTTCAAATCGGACTGCTCACTCAAAAGTTATCATCGCGGGACAGGTTGTTTGAACGGTTCAAAGTTGAACCAAAAATTATTCAAATCGAAAAATCAAATATGGGAATGAGCTGTACTCACCGAGATCTTTCCAACAAAAAAAAGTTTGTCCAAATCGGAATATTCATTCAAAAGTTATTAGGGGGGGGGACAGACCGACCGACCGACAGACCGACCGACACACAAATTCCCCATCTCAATACCCTACTTTCAAATTTTTAATTTTTCGGTATTCATTTCACCTTTTTATTTTTTTAACTTGGCGATATTTTTTTGGACTTGGCGATATTTTTTAGATGCATTAAGCTACTTTCAATACTTTTTTCGTCTTTCTTTTATTTTTAACGGGAAAGTAGGCTAAAAAGACTTCCTTTCTTAAATATTTTGTTAGAACGAAACACTGAATCTTCATCGTTTTCGATATGGTAGATGAAGCAAAAATGCAAAACAGCAATTTGTTGCTGATTGATTTCAGTTGGGCGAAGGCTTGCTTTTATGAATAGGCAGTTGAAAAAATGCACTTAAAAAATTTTGTTCAATTTCTTGATCTGCCGTAATTGCGTCAAAGTTCTGAAAAAATGCTGTTTCTTGAGATTTTTAGGAAATTATTTGAAATTTTTTTTAGTACCTAACATCTAAAAATGCATTATATGTGACAAACAATGTAGTTATTTCAGACAAGTACGGCGAAAACCGTATTTTAACGTTTTGGCAAAATTTAATTTAAAACGTAGAAAAAAAAACAGGAAATTGCCAAATCTTCTAGCCATTTGTGGAAAAGGATGGAATTAGACCACATACCTCAATTTTTTATTATTAATGGAATTTCTATGCCCTCAATGGCACCTTTTCCGCAATACTCGTTATCGAAAATAGAAAATAAAAAAGTTTAAAAAAATTTGATAAAAATCTCGAAAAAACTGATTTTTTTCGAAACTTCAAGGCAGTTGCAGCAGATCAAGTAACTGACAAAAAAATTTCAAACTTTTTGTGTGCACTTTGCTCTCTCCCAATGGTATCTTTTTCGCAATGCCCATCATCGAAATAAAAAAAAAAAGTATTTTTCAGCCCAACCTAATGTATAGGTGCATAACTGAAAACATTAGTAGCAAAAAAAAAAAAAAAAAAAAGCGAGAAACGATTTTTCGATTACTTTTTAAAAACTGATATATTATTTAGAGAAACTATGTGTCACGATCAGGACATGTTTCTTTTTCCGTGAAAAATCGTCCTATATAGGGTGATTCAAAAACGCGTTGACAAAATGACATGGCAAATCAGTCATACAACAAGAATCAAAAATCGCAAGGCAACATAGAGACGCAACCGCCGCCCGGAGCCGCTACTGGGCGTCTAAAATACACAAAGAGATATTTAAAACAATGTATAACAAAAAAATTACGGATAATTTTATTGATAACAGAAAATTAGTACCGTCTTTTGCTACAACGTGTCACATTTTTTTCTAGCAAGTAAAATAGCCTCTTTTACGACCAGAATTGAGTTACATGTTATTATGGTGTGCCTAGGCGCGCTTAATTAGGTCGATATTATAGTATAGGATCTGGTAAGTTGACTTTCGATCCACTGCGGCTTAAACGATTTCATTTGTTAAATTAGGGGTGAGAGTACCCGATTTGTGTTGCGATAGCGACTATTGACATTGTGCCAGAAATTCTCTTCTGTCATCACAAACATTCATAAGTTCGTTCAAGGTCAAGCATCAAGTTACCAGAGTCACAGTATAAAGATGAAGCCTAAGAGAAACCACAATAAATAAACAGGGTCAGGCAAAGCCCAGTCGACTAGAGCAATACATTGGCGATTAGGTTTTATAGAACAAGAATCTTTTCGACGTTTTGTTACACTGAATTTGCCTATAATCTCCGAGAAAAAAATTGCTTGGAGCCAAAAAAAAAAAATCTTTGGAAGAATTTCTTCTTAAGAATTTAGTTTTTTTGTCTGACCCTATAAATAGGTAATTAAATAATATTTTCAAACACTATATCTGACACTTTCAGAAATTGTCTTATACGTTGACAGCATGGAAATCTTTCGAACTTTTCATTCATTAAATTTAATCATTCTTTGAAAATAAAATGTACTTCAAAATTTAATTCGTGTACGTGTTAAAATGATTGTTTCATTACTTTACGTGAATAAAAAAACACCCCGTCAACATTTTACTCAGAAGTACTTAAAAAACAAAACCCTGCTCAACATTACCGAGTTCTGCTATAGACTAATTACATTAGCTGGTTATGAGGATATCTTACACAAGGCACTTAGACCTTGGCTCTTTTTCTTTGCCCTTTTTTTCGAAGCCAATCTGTTGAACTCCATCCCCCATAATAGGATTTCATATTCTTGAAGATCTTGTAATCGTGGTCTTGGCGAACCCGATATCCATGAATGGATTGCCGAAGTCAGCGTGAATCCACTGTCCTCGTAGATTGACTCGGTACGTGTCGTTGACATTGATTTTGTCGAAGGTAAAAATGGAAGGCATAAATCTGTGTTACCTGTGGGCGGCACTGTCAAAAGCGCAGCATGGCGTCAGACCAATAATCCCTACTGATTGCCGGTTGGCAGAAAGGATGATTTTCTATTGAAAGTTGAATGGAATTCATACCTGTAAGTGAAACAAAAGTTGATGCATAAATCGATGGTTGTCTAATACGCATCAGTTGGATTACTATAATTAATGTTTTCGATTTTTGCTTCCTTCTATGAAGTTTATGGAGTCCTGTATTCGCGAAAGAAGTTTCAATCAATTGTCATCCTGAATTTCCATTTAAATTTTTACCCTTGAATAAATTTTGATTGTTTGACTCGTCCATGCTTCATGTACAAACCGATGCACAACTAAATGGACACATAGGAAAAATCGTTCAATCCAATTTTTGATTCTACCACAGCTTCTACTCTCTTGTCAAACTTTGACGAGAAAACATCCGTGTACTAAGCAATTTCTGGAACGTGGTTGAATGAAATGTTGAAGATTTGGTTGAATTGGGAGTTGCGTTGAGCGAAATTTCCTATACAGTGGAACCTCGGTAACGGGACTACGAAAATATGTAGAGTTAAGCGTGATTCATCTTACCGAGGTTCAGTAATTTCAACTATTGTAGTGTTTTCTGTTTTGCTTATTTACTAATGCTAACCATCAATGCCATAAATAAGGGGCCGTGGTGGCCCGATCGGTAAGGCATCGGACTCGTGTCCGGAGGGACCCGGGTCCGATCCCAGTCGATCAAAGATCCACCGTCTTGATTAATGTTGGCTGGGAGGCGTTAAAAATGTCGTGGTCACAAAGTCCTCCAAGTGAAACGATACCTCTGGGGGTGCTGGGCCTAGGGTTTGCTCGATCCTAGGTTCTGGTTCAAAATTAAGAACAGAGTGCTCTTCAGGGCCCTATCCCGGTTAAACCACGAAGCTGTGGTAGGTACGGGGGACCCTGGAGTGTGAAATGAAATGAATGCCATAAATATTAATTTCAGTAAATGAATTTTCTTTTCTTTCTTCTTTCTCTCTCTCTCTCTCTCTCTCCTTGAAAAGAACATAACAACATAAATAGAACAATTTTGAACCTGATTAGGAATAATGCTATCATTTCTGAAAAGAGAGAAGAGCTCCTTGTCAAAGAGAAAAGCCCTGGGGTGTTACTCTCTGAAAATATGCACGAAATGACAGTTGTCCAGAAATTAATTTGACGCTGAATTTTGCTATCACATAAAAAATTACAATTGATGATTTTTTATTAACATTTATTGGTTTGAAAAATAAAGTGAAAGACATTTTTCTGGATACTTTTTCTTGTGAGCATTTTGTTTACGTTCGCTCTTTGCTAGGAAAGTTGTAAACACACACCTATACTTCCCCCCGATATCTGCAAAATGTTGAGTCACATACGAACGAGCAGGAGGTAGTGGGGGGTTTTGCATTCGGCCACTTGTGGGAGCTATTCTTTGCTTGGAGTAAAATTCCGACTCCGCTTTATTTTAAGATACGACCCTCATTCCCCGTCTCTTGAAAAAGGTCGCGGATGCGAAAATATGCATCATTTATCCGCTGCTGCAGGAATGATTGAGAAGCTATGCATTATACAGGCCGCTATTTACACTAGTCGACAAATTTTCACTTTTTTTCCCTAACAAAGATGAAATTAACTGTTTTTGACTAATTTTGCAGTGTAGAATTCAAAAATAATAGTAAAAAAGCTGCAGCACGTACAGTTTTTTTGTTATGAATTTCTAAAAAGTACTGAACATAACTGAAAAAACAGATCAAACACACCATTTTTCAAGATGAAAGAATCATAATATTAACTCCAAACTTTTTTTGAAGTTTCAAGAGAGACTTAAAGTTTAAAATCATGACCACTAATAATAAAGAAGGGGTTCTTAGGGGGGTGTACCCCCTAAAAATGAGCAAAAAATCAACAAAAATGATCTTTTAATTCTTGTTTTTTTTAAATGACGTTTAAAAAAAAAATTCGATGTAAAATCAGAGGATAGGACCCCTCCTATGATTCCTACGTCCGAAAAAATTTTCGCGCTGTAAAAAATAAAAAAAATTAAAAACCGATTTTATGACTGTCGCACGCTAAATACGAGACACATCGCAGGTCTTCAGAAAGGTTGCGTATTCTTTCTGGTTCTTATGTAAAATTATCTCCAAAATCCAAATATAGCCCCTTTCCTCTCCATCACTCTCCACTTTTTGCCGAAAGCCCCCCCCCCGCCCCCTCTGATACTGCGTGATACTGATGAAGCGTGTGTCAGTCTTAAGATCTTTTTTTTTTTTTTTTTTTTTTTTTACAGCGCGAAAATTTTTTTGGGCATAGGAATAATAGAAGGGGGTCTTATACTCTGATTTTACACCAGAAAAAAAATTTAAAACGTCATATTAAAGAAACCAGAATAAAAAGATACTTTTTCATGATTTTTTGCATATTTTGAGGGGATACACTCCCCTCGTCCCCCCTTTTTGTTATCGGTGGTCATGATTTCGGAGTTTGAGTCTCCCTTCACCTCCAAAAAAATTTAGGATTCAATATTTTGCTCCTTTTCCCTCCAAAAATAGGCTTTTGGTGCGAAAATCATAAAAAATAGTAAAAAATTATTTTTTTTATTACGGAAAATTGAGACGTGGTGAGACTTTTTTACTTGCAGGTATTTAAATAACTATATGAATACGTAATAAAAATAATAATTTGGTTGTTGTTAGTGAACCACTGTCGACCAGTGTTATTAGAAGAGTTATGTAAAATTGACAAGCTTTACCGTTAAACATCCGTTTTTATCTATTTTTGTTCAACCCATTAATGCCTAGCGTCCCTTTTTAGAGACGGTCCAAAAAAGGGTCTGAATTTCCCCAAAATGAACATTTCAACCAAATAATAGTGTTCAATGAGTACCTTGGTATTGTTTCAATTCGTTATTAACAGATTGCAGCACATAACCATTGTAAAGTGTGTTCTGTAGCAGTTTTAATATGATCTTTATCAAAAATGACATCGTTCACAATCTCAAGAAAAAAAGCTAAGTTTTCAAAGTTATTCCCAGCTTCCCAGTTTATGTTAATTGCTGATTTTATTTCTTCTTATAAAATGTCTTTTTAAATATTATATCGTAGGCAGAAAAAAATTTAGCAAAAAAAGTATGTACCCTCTGGGGTTTATCGTAACTTTTAAGGGACGATTTTTCTTTCCTTAATAAAAAAATTATTTTTTACATAATATTTTTTTTATTATTTTTCCTGTCCATTAAACACTGTTTGTAACCAGTATACAAAATATCTTTGGGAAAAAATCGTCAGGCATTAATGGGTTAACATTTAGAGAAATAAGATTTTTTTTTTAAATAATGAAATTTTGAAATTATAAAAAAATCTACTTATATTAAAAACTGAGTATCTTTCTATCTATCTTTCTTTCTATCTATCTATGTCACGCTTCTTTCTCCTGAACGCCAATGAACTGAAAGTCGAACCAGGTACCGATAGATAGGTAATTTTTCAGGCTTCATTAGTTTCAATTTATATAATTATACGATTTTAATTAACGAAGATATCAATTAATAAGTAGTCAAATTTAAAGCGATTAAGCCTAATAAATGATTAAATATGAAATCCACTGTTGCAAAACGTGGTTGCTATGAAACAGTAATAACAATGATAATGAGAATTTTGAATGAAGGCTTAACTAAATCAAACACGAAACTCATAAGCGGGCCACTTACGTAGTATTTTTATCGCTAGCTACTTGTAATATTTTGAAACATTCATTTGTTGAAAAGCCATCTACTTATATTAAAAACTGAGTATCTATGTCTGCTTCTTTCCCTTGAGCGAGCAGAACTTGCTGTAACTTTCCTCACCATTTTGAAGACGCGAAGCATCTCAATAATTCGAATGATTTTTTTGATGCAGGAAAAAAGTGAAGGCGTGAAGCGCCTGTTAGCGAGACGCCTTGGCGGCGAGTATTTTTTTGAAACATTCTTTACTATTTTAAAGGCGTGAAGCTCCCGTGCAACCCGGGCCACGCAGCTAGCTGCTTGGGCATTAGTGTACCACGTACGTAGTATGTCTCAAAATCTTATGAAAATTGAATTATATCAAATAATATCACATCAGAATGAGGTAAAAGTTGGGTGGCGGGGGACATTATGCATCAACATGCCGCAGGAAGCTAATTTAGCTGCCCTGGCAGCTAGTATTAATTAAAAAGTAATTTTGAAATAACTAAATTACGCGCTTTGAAAATCGTTAACTAATTAAGCAACAAAAACGATGTGGACTTCTCGGAAATTTTGAATAAGTATGGATTTTCAGTAGTATTTCTCAACCTTTTCTGACCAGACGACCAGCAAAAATGTCATGGACTGGTGAGGTTTTTTTCGTTTTTTATTCTTTTTTCTTCTTTATTTCTTTCTTCTTCTTTTTTTTAAAGTAATGACGAATTGTTATTGAGCCTCAATCGACCATAGTTGGCGTTGTGGCTCCTCTTTCAGATGGGACCCGGAACCTCTTTGTCCGTCCACCGGCTCATGGTGATGGCGTCTATGTCATACATCACACACATACATACACATGCCTACACGCATACGCGCGCGTGACAACCCGCACACACACCAACACACATACATACGTACGCCTACACATTTACAGATATTTTCCAAAAAAGATCGAAATAGACTCAGCACATCTCAAAACTTGCAATCCGTCGAAATTTGATGTTCGAAATTTTTCTCCAATCGAATACTTTCTTCTGTATCTATATATATAAAGATGACGGTGTTTGTTCGTTTGTAACCGCTGGCCAGAAGCCCCCACAGCACCTACAGACCTGAAACTTGGCTCAAAAATTCGAACGTATCCAAGTAAAATGCACCTCGAAAGCCAAATTTTAAATTTCGAATTAGTTATTTTTAAATTAATTAATTAGTCTCATTTTTGGTGTATCCGCCATAATTGAGGGGGGAAAACCTTCCCCCACCCCATAACATTATATATCACTGGAAACTTTTCTTTTTTTCTAAAAAAGAAAAGTTTTAGCACGTTTCTGTCCGTTAATTACGACAGGAGATATTAATTAATCAAATTTAGCCGATTTTCAAGGCATAACTCTGTACGCAGAATCTAAACACTAGATCCATTTTCCAGATCAGCTGCTCTTTTGTCCCTGAAGTTACTTTGTGGTTTAAATTTGCGTATAGATTTAGGCCTTGAAAATTTATTCAATTTGAATGATTAATATCTCCTATTTCTTTCTTAATTTTCTGTCTTTTTGATTTATTTGGCGAATTGATTTAAACTTTAACATGACTTTAAGTGGAATTTAAAAGATGGAGCGCATTTGAGATAAAGGATATAATAATTTTTCGTCAGAGGGGATTGGACATGGGAGTGAATTTAAATTTATTCAGTTGACTTCCTCAAAATTCGGTGCTACCGAAAAGGTCAGAATGAAACTATTATTGTTAAAAAAATAGTGATGGCTATTCTTCGTATTTGGCGTCGTAAAGTTTGGCCACAATCGAAAAATTTACCAAACCTCCCAAAGCCTGTCAAACAATAATTTCTCCAAATCAAAGAAAGAGAAAACGCTCTGGGAAGGAACAGTAGTTGTTTGCAGTCTAAAGAGTATTTTATTGCATGTTTAAAACATGTATTTAATGCCACCATCACTAAATTTTTAACAATAATAGTTCCATTCTGACATTTTCGGTAACACCGCTATTCAGTTACCCTTCAACTTTGGCGTCGTAAAGTTTGGCAACAATCGAGAAAATTACCAAACCTCCCAGCCAGTGAAATCTTGCTTATTTGAGGGTCACTGTTAGATTGAAATCACTTCAAAGAGATGGTGCGAAAGACATTATATTTTTTGCCTTTTGATGTTCACATTAAAATCATGGAAGAATGGTTGTGGCTGAGCTACCTGACACAATCGGTTCCCTATGTTAATGAATTTAAATTTGGCTACCAATTTTACATTGAAATTACGGTTAAATTGGTGAATTATATTAAATTTCAAGGGCAATATTGCTGTGCTTGTTGAGAGTTTTCGAAAATCTTGGCACTACAGTTGTGTCAAAAGTTCCATTGAAACGTAAAAATTTCTCTAAAAATAAATAAGTTCGTCACACGCACACGAAAAAAAGAAAAGTCTTAAGAGTGAGTTAAACTTTATTTAGTTAACTTCCTTTACATTTATTGCACGGGCATCGCCGTGCGGGTACTGCTAGTATTAAATATAGAAGAAAGTAAAAATTTACTGTTCGAAACTTGTTTCCTCAATATCATGAACAACAAATAAATCAATTTGTGCACGAAAACAAAACACATTGAAGATGATGTTCATTGCATATTACACGATAATGTAAGAATTAAAACTGGATAATTTAACTCGTTGTCTTAGTTGCGATTGCTGCACATTTTTTATCAACGCCGCCATAAAGGTTGTTTTGCTGTCAGCCATAGATTAATTATTCTCTTTGTCACGAAACACTTTTAGTTCTAGACATGATGGATTGGAAAATATTATAATAGACCCTTTCTTAAGTATTTCTGTTTACGAAAACACCATCTCTGTTGTGAAGAAAAAGCCTTTTCGCGAAGTCTACGTGAGGATTACCTATTTTTAATGCCAAGGTCTCTTGGTTCGTCAAGCAATTCTTCAGATAAAAGTTACACTTGCAGACCAACTAAGACCCGTGCACAGAATATACCATCCACTGATTGACCCCTCCCCCCTTCCTCCATGAGGGAAAAGCTCTTTATTTATACACAATTTTTTTTTTTTTTTTTTTTTCAATAAGGTTTTAAAGTTTTTTTCTTGGAAACATTGGCAGTAGTCACTTTCTTCTATGCTTTTCCAGAAAGAAAACGACTAGAAAATACTGTGGTTATCCACGGGTCGGGCGTGTTCATGCACTGAGTTTAGGTACTTATTTACATTTCAAACGCATCCCCGTCCGCCTTCCTCTCCCCAAAAAATGATGCAGATTTTTTAATTTTTTCTCAAATTTAAAAACATAATTAAATACAAAATCCTAAATGTTTTCACTGTTTTGTGCTAAATCTATAATTTTTAACTATGCTTTGAATTTTTGAAAATTAAATGGCACATGTGCTCATTCACTGATCTTTCTAACCTACTGGGTGCTTGCGAATAATGGAGAGTATGACATTAACACCAGCTACTTTCGATGTACAAATGAGGCGTTTAGAAAAAACCCAATTCAATTCATAAAATTAAAAAAAAAACATTAAAGGCACAAAATATTATAGTCTAGTCAATAAAGGGTTTGAAAAAACAAAAAAACATGCAGTTTTGCAAATTGGCATACAGGTACAGGAAGGTCTCCTGATGAACATACTAAAAGTCCCCGCTGGTGAGGGGGGAGCTCGCAGCGCCACCTGGTGTTTTATGGGTGTTTTTTCAGTTTTTGTCTTATATCTCAAAAACTATTTACCTGCGAGAAAAAATGTCAATTAATGAATTAAAGATCATAAAATTATCTTTAAAACGCTTTTTTAGTTTTTATTATAGCTATAATAGTTGCCGAGATATTGAACTTCAAAGTTTGTCAATTTTTGAAAAACCAACTATTTTCCCCCTCTTTTCTATTTTTGGAGCTGTCTCAGTAATTAATTTGATATGATTAGTTTCTTTTTTCGACTTGAAGTAGTACAGGTCATTAAGGCGATTTGATTTCTTGTTAACGGGGAGGCAGGTTGAGAGGAAGGAGGCGAGGAATGAAGGAAGACAAAAATATGTGCAAGTGTACTTTTCACTATTTTTCCCTTTACCATAGTTCAGCAAACGAAGGCCCTAAATAAGGGTGAAAAAATAATAATATAGTTATAAAAATTGGCACACACTTGCAAAAAGGGCTCCTGATGAACGTACTAAAAGTCCTCGGTGGTAGGGGGTGAGCTCGCAGCGCCACCAGGGATTTTGGGTGCGTTTTTTTCAGTTTTCGTCTTATATCCCAAAAACTATGCATTCGCCAGCAAAATAATCAATTGGTAAATTAAAGAACATAAAAATACCTTTAAAAAGAATGGTTAAGTATCTTATAACTGAAATAGAAGGAATTGACTTGATATTTAATTTCTAAGCTCGTGAGATTTTGAAAACATATCTTTTTCTTTTCTTCTTTCTTTATTTTTTAGGACTGCGAAAGGAACACTAATCACTTTTTTTTTAATTTCCATAGTGCTGTGCTATTTAAGTCAACTAAGGTCCAAGAAGACCGTAAATCATGTTAGAAATAAAACGTATACCTTTCTGTGAAAGGGATTAAATTTGAAGGAAACATGCCAATCACCGTGCCACAAAAAAACTTTCTTTACAATTCCACCAACAAAATTAGATTAATAAAGATGATCGCAGAAAAAAGAGTTCCGTTTGTGTGATGATGACGCTGATGCCATGATAATTCGAACCTCTTTGGAAAAATCTCTCTCTGAAAAAAATTTTGTTGTCGAAGGTGAAGACGTTGATCTTCTTGTTTTATTAATAGCTTTGACTCCAAGTAATAATAATATTCTTTTCCTTAAACCAGGCAAGATAAAGTGAGCACCAAGATTTTTTGTTCACAAGAATTACAAAACACTTGCAAGTTCAAAGATCAAATTCTCTTCCTCCATGCTTTCTCCGGCTGCGACACAGTATCAGCTACATATAACAAAGGCAAAGACAAATTCATAAAGTTGTTGCAAAAAAATCAATCGTTGGGATACGTTCCGGAAGTGTTCTCAAACCCCCTTTACACCCCAGAGCAGATAGCGGGGCAGGCCAATTATTTTTCTTGGCCTTACATGGGGCTCCAGTAAATGTAACTTCTCTGAATGAACAGAGATTTACATCTTTTCAGAGAGCAGCATGAAAAATAAAACCAGATGTTTCCTTCCCACCTACTAAAGATGCCGCAAACTTTCATTCATTAAGAGTTTATCACCAGATTCAAAAGTGGTTGGTGAGATTTCTTCCACCCGATGCTTGGGGATGGAAAAAAGCCGGTCCATCAAGGAAACCTATAACAACTTCAAGGCTTCCTTCTCCTGACTCCATTCTCTCCATGATTTTTTGTTCATATACGAAAGTATATGGTACAAGATGCGGCTGCAGAAAATCAAGGATAAACTGCAGCATTACTTGCATAAACTGCTCGGGTATCTGCCATAACGGCTAAAAGTTAGATATCACATTAAATGAACAGTCAGACGACGAAAGTACCCATTTAACTTAAGTTGCAATGTCATTATTATGTTAGTTTATATTTATTCTACATCTGTTCACTTTTATCATTTCACTTGTATTATTCTTTTTTTTTTTTTTTAATGTTTGGACTTTTTTATCATTATTTTTATTATTTATCCTTTTTGCAGAAGGGTATACGTTTTATTTCTAACATGATATAAGGTCTTCTTGGACCTTAGTTGACTTAAATAGCACAGAACTATCGAAATTTAAAAAAAGTGATTAATATTCCTTTCGCAGTCCCAAAAAATAAAGAAAGAAGAAAAGAAAACGATAGGTTTTCAAAATCTCACGAGTTTAGAAATTAAATATAAAGTCGATTCCATATATTTCAGTTATAAGATACTAAACCGTTCTTTTTAAAGGTTTTTTTATGTTCTTCAATTTACCAATTGATGATTTTGCTGACGAATGAATAGTTTTTGAGATGTAAGACGAAAACTGAAAAGAAAAAACGCACCCCAAATCCCTGGTGGCGCTGCGAGCTCACCCCCTACTACCGAGGACTTTTAATACGTTCATCAGGAGCCCTTTTTGCACGTGTGTGCAAATTTTTATAACTATATTATTATTTTTTCACCCTTACTTAGGGCCTTCGTTTGCTGAATTATGGTAGAGGGAAAAATAGTGAACTAGCACATATTTTGGTCGTCCTTCATTCCTCGCCTCCTCAACCTGCCTCCCCGTTTCAAGAAATCAAATCGCCTTAATGACCTGTACTACTTCAGGTCGAAAAAAGAAAAGAATCATATCAAATTAATCACTGAGGCGGCTCCGAAAATAGAAAAGATGGAAAAAATAGTTGGTTTTTCAAAAATTAACCAACTTTGAAGCTCAATATCTCGGCAACTATTATAATTATAATAAAAACTAAACAAGAAGTTCTGTCAAGAACTAAACGAGCCTACTTTCCCGTACATCGACATCGGCATTCTAGCATCTGATCATTATTCTCTTGATCATCTGAGACTAAACATTATGTCAAACATACCTTTTTAGCATTTAAAGCTGATTTCTAAAAGCAAAATATACCCCTCTCATCAGATGAAATAGAGACATAAAAAGTAAATAAATGAATAAATGAAGTTTTGTCGCACCTTTTAAAGAATGTAACTGTTACAGTTCTTCCGTAGAAAAATTCCTCAATCGTTTTCAAAAAAAAAAAAAAAATTAAAAGTACAAAGTACATCAAAACACATTTTATCAAAGAAAGGAAAAAAAACTCGTCCGTCGATAAAATGTCTCGATTTTCCCTTTTAAGCCGTTGCCAGTTGTTACATATAAATAAAGAATAAAATGCCCTCGTGAATGAAACACTTTTGTTACAAAAAAAAATCGTCTGCCAAAAAAAAAAAAAATAATAGTAATAAATAAAATAACACAAATGAATAAATAAACAAAAAGTCGTCTGCACAGTCAGTCATTTTTTTCTGAGCCTGCATTTCCGCCATGTTTGTGGAGTCGGAGGCGGAATCAGAGTCCTCACAGAAGATTATTCAGAAAAGTACTTTACAAACATTATTTATCAAAAACATTTTTTTACAAAGTTAGTTTGAAGGAAATCCGACTTTAAGTTCCAGGATCAACATTCAACTTAAATTCCTCGTAGGCGCTAATGTTAAATTTTTTTCTGAACGGTTCAATATTGAACGAAAAATGGTTCAAACCAAAAAGCGAAATAAGGGAATGTATGGGAAAGCCTCTCCGAGATCTTTCAAACAAAAAAAAGTTTATTCCATTCGGATGGTTCACTCAGAAGTTATTAGGTCGGGAAAGGTTGCTTGAACGGTTCAATGTTGAACGAAAAATTGTTCAAATCGGAAATGTAAATACGGGAATGAAGTATCCTTGATAAGATCTTTCGAACAAAAAAAAGTTTGTTGAAATCGGACTGTTCAGTCAAAAGTTAGCATCGCGGGACAGGTTGTTTGAACGGTTCAAAGTTGAACCAAAAATTGTTCAAATCGAAAAATCAAATATGGGAATGAGTTGTACTCGCCGAAATCTTTCCAACAAAAAAAGTTTGTTCAAATCGGAATGTTCATTCAAAAGTTATTAGGGGGGGAAAGGTTGCTTGAACGGTTCAATGTGGAACCAAAATTGTTCAAATCAAAAAATCAAGTATGGGAATGAGTTGTAATCGCCGAGATCTATCCAACAAAAAAAAGTTTGTTCAAATCGGAATGTTCATTCAAAAGTTATTAGGGGGGAAAGGTTGCTTGAACGGTTCAATGTTGAACGAAAAATTGTTCAAATCGAAAATGTAGATACAGGAATGAAGTATCCTTGAAAAGATCTTTCGAACAAAAAAAAGTTTGTTCAAATCGGACTGTTAACTAAAAAGTTAGCATCGCGGGACAGGTTGTTTGAACCGCTCAAAGTTGAACCAAAAATTGTTCAAATCGAAAAATCAAATATGGGAATGAGCTGTACTCGCCGAGATCTTTCCAACAAAAAAAAGTTTGTCCAAATCGGAATATTCATTCAAATGTTATTAGGGGGAGACAGACAGACAGACCGACCGACAGACCGACACACAAATTCCCCATCTCAATACCCTACTTTCAAATTTTTAATTTTTCGATATTCATTTTACCTTTTTATTTTTTTAACTTGGCGATATTTTTTGGACTTGGCGATATTTTTTAGATGCATTAAGCCAATTTTAATACTTTTTTCGTCTTTCTTTTATTTTTAACGGGAAAGTAGGCTAAAAAGCGTTTTAAAGATAATTTTATGGTCTTTAATTCATTTATTGACATTTTTTCTCGCAAGTAAATAGTTTTTGAGACATAAGACGAAAACTGAAAAAACACCCATAAAACACCAGGTGGCGCTGCGAACTCCCCCCTCACCACTGGGGACTTTTAGTATGTTCATCAGGAGACCTTCCTGTACCTGTATGCCAATTTGCAAAACTGCATGTTTTTTTGTTTTTTTCACCCTAATTTTGACCTTCGTTTACTAGACTATTGCACGCTCTGCCCAATCAATTTGCCGTAGGAATTCATTTTCGTAAAAATTTCATTTTCTTTGGTGTACGACCTCATTTTCTTTTTTTTCTTTTTCAAATTAGCAGTATCTCCTAAGGTAAAAATAATTTGAATTGAGCAAGTTCTGAAATATATCAAGCTTCTTTTTGCCATTTCCCATTTAAATTCTAATGAAATTCATATGGTATGGTGCCTCAATCTTTTACCATTAGCTCTTCTGACTGCCAAGGAACTGATTGCTATGTTCTTGTCTGTTCATCGGCTGAAAAAAAAAACCTTATACCGTGTGTTAACAACCTCAAGATCAAAAATGTGAGCTGTCTAAGCAATTCATTTCAGTAGTGTTTTTGATGTTATCATTGTGCTCTTTGTGATTATATAGTAGAAGCACGGATTCAGCTGGTTTTGAAATTATAGGAGTTTTTGACCTAATGGAGGGAGATTCGTTCCAAATAGCTTTTCATCACCTAAGTCTCAAGAAGTATTGAGTTGCGGAAGAAAAAAAAACTTTAAAAATTACTCTAATTATAGTTTAAAAAACTAAAATTACGCTTTTAGAGAACATGGAGTACATTTTAGCTTTTAGTATTAAATACATTACTTTTATCTTTGCAAAGAACGTGAATTTTATCTTTTATTTAGAGCTACATACATACATACAAATGAACAAACAAACAAGCAAGCAAACCCACCTGTGAAACTAATAAAAGCATATTAAAAATCATAGATTAAACTGATTTTGGTACTAATCGCTTCAAATGCTCTATTGCTGGAGCATATTTTTCGGGAAAATGTTCGGAAGCCTTTTTTTTTTTAAATTAATTTATTTACTAGCTGCGTAGCCCGGCGTTGCACGGGCTGTAATGTAGTGAAGGCAGTTTGAGAAAACTACTCGCCACCAAGGCGGCTCGCCTTTAAAGAAATGAGGAAAGTTCAAACAGTTTACTCGCCGTCAAGACGGCTCGCCTTTACAGTAGCGAGGAAAGTTTCAATTCACTACTCGCCGCCAAGGCGGCTCGCCTTTAAAGTACCAAGGAAAAGTTTAATAAACTACTCCCCGCTAAAGCGGCTCGCTAAAAAGCTTTCCTGCATCAAAGAATCAATCGAATTATTTGCACATGCTTCCTCAGAAATAAGGACGATGTCAAGTAGCGCATACTTAGCACTCTCCTTAAATTACAAATAAAATTCCTTTCCAAAAACAATTATTTCCAAACCGCTTTCTTCCGGTAAAATTAATTGCAAAATTCTAAACGAAAAAGTTCTTTTAATATTTGGATCGAAGCCAGAAAAAGTCCCTTCTAAAAACAGCAATTGCAATTTTATTTAAAAACACATTTTCAAAATGGTACCTGAGAAAAAATATGTCATTAATAATTAGAATAAAAACAATTGTTAGAACTTTGTTATAACACGTATTCAAAATGACAATGAAAAAAATAACAGTCTTTCATTTTAAAAAGTTCAACTTAATTAACGTTTTAATTCAAAATCGCAACGGAAAGAAATAAATATCTTGGAATTTTAAATAGTTCAATAATTTAATTAACGTTTTAATTCAAAATGGCAACGGTAAGAAAAAATGTCTTGGAAGTTTAATCATTAATTAGGCTTAATCGCTTTAAATTTGACTACTTATTAATTAAACATTCGCTTTAAATTTGACTACTTATGGATCGCAGCCAGAAAAAGTCCCTTCTAAAAACAGCAATTGCAATTTTATTTAAAAACACATTTTCAAAATGGTACCTGAGAAAAAATATGTCATTAATAATTAGAATAAAAACAATTGTTAGAACTTTGTTATAACACGTATTTAAAATGACAATGGAAAAAAATAACACTCTTTCATTTTAAAAAGTTCAATTTAATTAACGTTTTAATTTAGGGCCGAATTCAAGTGAAACACCATTGCAGTCGCTTCGAGGCGATCGCATATTGCAACCGCTACTGTAAGTCGAATTCAAGTGAATTCGTTTCACTTGAATCCAAATTTTGGAATTTGCGATTGCATTGGTGAGTTGCGATCGTCCGTGTTTCACTTGAATTCCTGCCTTAAAATCGCAACGGAAAGAAATAAATATCTTGGAATTTTAAATAGTTCAATAATTTAATTAACGTTTTAATTCAAAATGGCAACGGTAAGAAAACGGTCTTGGAAGTTTAATCATTTATTAGGCTTAATCGCTTTAAATTTGACTACTCATTAATTGATATCTTCGCTAATTAAAATCGTACTAGCTGCGTAGCCCGGCGTTGCACGGGCTGTAATGTAGTGAAGGCAGTTTGAGAAAACTACTCGCCACCAAGGCGGCTCGCCTTTAAAGAAATGAGGAAAGTTTAAACAGTTTACTCGCCGTCAAGGCGGCTCGCCTTTACAGTAGCGAGGAAAGTTTCAATTCACTACTCGCCGCCAAGGCGGCTCGCCTTTAAAGTACCAAGGAAAAGTTTAATAAACTACTCCCCGCTAAAGCGGCTCGCTAAAAAGCTTTCCTGCATCAAAGAATCAATCGAATTATTTGCACATGCTTCCTCAAAAATAAAGACGATGTCAAGTAGCGCATACTTAGCACTCTCCCTAAATTACAAATAAAATTCCTTTCCAAAAACAATTATTTCCAAACCGCTTTCTTCCGGTAAAATTAATTGCAAAATTCTAAACGAAAAAGTTCTTTTAATATTTGGATCGAAGCCAGAAAAAGTCCCTTTTGAAAACAGCAATTGCAATTTTATTTAAAAACACATTTTCAAAATGGTACCTGAGAAAAAATATGTCATTAATAATTAGAATAAAAACAATTGTTAGAACTTTGTTATAACACGTATTCAAAATGACAATGAAAAAAATAACACTCTTTCATTTTAAAAAGTTCAACTTAATTAACGTTTTAATTCAAAATCGCAACGGAAAGAAATAAATATCTTGGAATTTTAAATAGTTTAATAATTTAATTAACGTTTTAATTCAAAATGGCAACGGTAAGAAAAAATGTCTTGGAAGTTTAATCATTAATTAGGCTTAATCGCTTTAAATTTGACTATTTATTAATTAAACATTCGCTTTAAATTTGACTACTTATGGATCGCAGCCAGAAAAAGTCCCTTCTAAAAACAGCAATTGCAATTTTATTTAAAAACACATTTTCAAAATGGTACCTGAGAAAAAATATGTCATTAATAATTAGAATAAAAACAATTGTTAGAACTTTGTTATAACACGTATTTAAAATGACAATGGAAAAAAATAACACTCTTTCATTTTAAAATGTTCAATTTAATTAACGTTTTAATTTAGGGCCGAATTCAAGTGAAACACCATTGCAGTCGCTTCGAGGCGATCGCATATTGCAACCGCTACTGTAAGTCGAATTCAAGTGAATTCGTTTCACTTGAATCCAAATTTTGGAATTTGCGATTGCATTGGTGAGTTGCGATCGTCCGTGTTTCACTTGAATTCCTGCCTTAAAATCGCAACGGAAAGAAATAAATATCTTGGAATTTTAAATAGTTCAATAATTTAATTAACGTTTTAATTCAAAATGGCAACGGTAAGAAAAAATGTCTTGGAAGTTTAATCATTTATTAGGCTTAATCGCTTTAAACTTGACTACTTATTAATTGATATCTTCGCTAATTAAAATCGTATAATTATATAGATCGAAACTAATGAAGCCTGAAAAATTACCTATCTATCGGTACCTGGTTCGACTTTCAGTTCATTGGCGTTCAGGAGAAAGAAGCGTGACATAGAAAGATAGTTAGAAAGATAGTTAGAAAGAAAGATAGTTAGAAAGATACTCAGTTTTTAATATAAGTAGATAATTATATAGATTGAAACTAATGAAGCCTGAAAAATTACCTATCTATCGGTACCTGGTTCGACTTTCAGTTCATTGGCGTTCAGGAGAAATAAGCGTGACATAGATAGTTAGAAAGATACTCAGTTTTTAATATAAGTAGATTCTGACCAGTGAGGAAATAAAGGGGGAGAGAAAAAAGTATGTTTTCAAAGTTAGAGTACTTATGCTAGTATTCTGGAAGACCACTAACATTCTTTTATTATTATTTTTTAACCATTAATAGATTCCACCATCATTTTTGTTTCCCGCCAGATTCTACCATTATTTTTTCTTCTTTTCCTTTTTTTTTAAATTCAATCCTTAGAACATCCTACGTGTGAGCTGAAGGACAGCGATATTTTACGACCCATTTACGTCTAAACGACCATCATTAAGGATAAAAATGGCTCTCGTACATGAATTATGGGATACTTTAACAAACATTTTTACTTCATTGTTGATGTCTGCGAACGATATTTTTCAACCTCTGTGGTAAGTTTATAATTGGACTATTTGTTTCAACCCTTTTAAACAACTGCTCTTTATAAGCGATCAAATGGGTTTCTTCCTTTGTAAACAACCGAAGTTTTCTCCTGAAGCGGAAATACTTGGTCGTACCTCGTACATTCCATTAGATGAAAAGTCATGCGCAATATATTAAAATCTTACGTTCTAATGATGCTACGAAATGTTAGGAAAACGAAATATCTGATGGAAAATAAGCACATGAAATCATGTCATTAACAATTTTCGTTCCTTTATCCCAGGACCCTATGATATTTTGTGTGTAAATCTATTGTCCTGCCCTTACCCTGGGCAGCTATACTTCTGGCGTAGGCAAATGAACCCTATTTCTTTGGGATTTTATTACTTTGATATCCTATATAAACATTTGAAGGAAGATGAGTAGGGATAGGTGTTTCAAGATTCCCCCCCCCCCCCGCCCCATCTAGAAAATTTGTAGATACGGCGCTAATTGGTTTTGCATCTTATCAGTGGAGCCCGGACAGTACAAATTAAAAGGTCATTAAAATGTCTATGCAAATATGCACTAGAAATATCTAAAATGTACTTTAAAAGATTTTATAAATATGCCAGAATATTTTTAAACTAACGTTTAGAAGAGTTGTTAAACCTAATTAAAACATTTGACTATGTTATTATTGCATTTTCCTAATAAAGTGGCAAATATACGTTATAGTCTAGTCAATAAAGGATTTGAAAAAACACTAAAACATGCAGTTTTAAAAATTGGCCACACAGGTACAGAAAGGGCTCCTGATGAACATACTAAAAGTCCCCAGTGGTGAGGGGGGAGCTCGCAGCGCCACCTGGTGCTTTATGGGTGATTTTTCAATTTTTGTCTTATATCTCAAAAACTATTGACTTGCGAGAAAAAATGTCAATTAATAAATTAAAGAGCATAAAATTATCTTTAAAACGCTTTTTTAGTTTTTATTATAGCTATAATAGTTGCCGAGATATTGAGCTTCAAAGTTGGTTAATTTTTGAAAAACCAACTATTTTTTCCATCTTTTCTATTTTTGGAGCCGCCTCAGTGATTAATTTGATATGATTCTTTTCTTTTTTCGACCTGAAGTAGTACAGGTCATTAAGGCGATTTGATTTCTTGAAACGGGGAGGCAGGTTGGGGAGGAAGGAGGCGAGGAATGAAGGACGACCAAAATATGTGCTAGTTCACTATTTTTCCCTCTACCATAGTTCAGCAAACGAAGGCCCTAAGTAAGGGTGAAAAAATAATAATATAGTTTTAAAAATTGGCACACAGGTACAGGAAGGTCTCCTGATGAACATACTAAAAGTCCCCGGTGGTGAGGGGGAGCTCGCAGCGCCACCTGGTGTTTTATGGGTGATTTTTCAATTTTCGTCTTATATCTCAAAAACTATTGACTTGCGAGAAAAAAAATCAATTAATAAATTAAAGAGCATAAAATTATCTTTAAAACGCTTTTTTTGTTTTTATTATAGCTATAATAGTTGCCGAGATATTGAACTTCAAAGTTTGTCATTTTTTGAGAAAACGACTATTTTTCCCCTCTTTTCTATTTTTGGAGCCGCCACAGTGATTAATTTGATATTATTCTTTTCTTTTTTCGAACTGAAGTAGTACAGGTCATTAAGGTGATTTGATTTCTTGAAACGGGGAAGCAGGTTGGGGAGGAAGGAGGCGAGGAATGAAGGGAAGAAAAAACTATGTGCAAGTGTACTTTTCACTATTTTTCCCTCTACCATAGTTCAGCAAACGAAGGCCCAAAATGTTTTATTAATAGCTTTGACTCCAAGTAATAATAATATTCTTTTCTTCAAACCAGGCGACGAAAGTATCCATTTAACTTGAGTACATTGTCATTTTCATGTTAGTTTATATTTATTCTACATCTGTTCACTTTCATTATTTTATTTGCATTATTCTATTTTTTCAATGTTTGGACTTTTTTCTCATTATTTTTATTATTTATCCTTTTTGCAGAAGGGTATACGTTTTATTTATAACATGATTTAAGGTCTTCTTGGACCTTAGTTGACTTAAATAGCACAGCACTATCGAAATTTAAGAAAAAAGTGATTGATATGCCTTTCGCAGTCCCAAAAAATAAAGAAAGAAGAAAAGAAAAGATAGGTTTTCAAAATCTCAAGAGTTTAGAACTTAAATGTCAAGTCTATTCCATCTATTTCAGTTATAAAATACTAATTCATTCTTTATTCTTTTTAAAGGTATTTTTATGTTCTTTAATTTACCAATTGATGATTTTGCTGGCGAATGCATAGTTTTTGGGATATAAGACGAAAACTGAAAAAAAAAACGCACCCAAAATCCCTGGTGGCGCTGCGAGCTCACCCCCTACCACCGAGGACTTTTAGAACGTTCATCAAAAGCCCGTTTTGCACGTGTGTGCCAATTTTTAAAACTATATTATTATTTTTTCGCCCTTATTTTGGGCCTTCGTTTGCTGAACTATGGTAGAGGGAAAAATAGTGAAAAGTACACTTGCACATAGTTTCTTCTTCCCTTCATTCCTCGCCTCCTTCCTCCCCAACCTGCTTCCCCGTTTCAACAAATCAAATCACCTTAATGACCTGCACTACTTCAGGTCGAAAAAAGAAAAGAATAATATCAAATTAATCACTGTGGCGGCTCCAAAAATAAAAAAGAGGGGAAAAATAGTCGTTTTCTCAAAAAATGACAAATTTTGAAGTTCAATATCTCGGCAACTATTATAGCTATAATAAAAACAAAAAAAGCGTTTTAAAGATAATTTTATGCTCTTTAATTTATTAATTGATTTTTTTTCTCGCAAGTCAATAGTTTTTGAGATAAAAGACGAAAATTGAAAAATCACCCATAAAACACCAGGTGGCGCTGCGAGCTCCCCCTCACCACCGGGGACTTTTAGTATGTTCATCAGGAGACCTTCCTGTACCTGTGTGCCAATTTTTAAAACTATATTATTATTTTTTCACCCTTACTTAGGGCCTTCGTTTGCTGAACTATGGTTGAGGGAAAAATAGTGAACTAGCACATATTTTGGTCGTCCTTCATTCCTCGCCTCCTTCCTCTCCAACCTGCCTCCCCGTTTCAAGAAATCAAATCGCCTTAATGACCTGTACTACTTCAGGTCGAAAAAAGAAAAGAATCATATCAAATTAATCACTGAGGCGGCTCCAAAAATAGAAAAGATGGAAAAAATAGTTGGTTTTTCAAAAATTAACCAACTTTGAAGCTCAATATCTCGGCAACTATTATAGCTATAATAAAAACTAAAAAAGCGTTTTAAAGATAACTTTATGATCTTTAATTCACTAATTGACATTTTTTCTCGCAAGTAAATAGTTTTTGAGATATAAGACGAAAACTGAAAAAACACCCATAAAACACCAGGTGGCGCTGCGAGCTCCCCCCTCACCACTGGGGACTTTTAGTATGTTCATCAGGAGACCTTCCTGTACCTGTATGCCAATTTGCAAAACTGCATGTTTTTTTGTTTTTTTCACCCTAATTTTGACCTTCGTTTACTAGACTATTAAAGTAATTGTCTAAACTTGTGTATTAATTGCTTGGATTACAACAAATCACAATATGTTCTGCAAGATTCTTACCAGCAACTTTTTAGTGAAAACTCAAAAAATCATTCTGAAAAATAGAGAGAAATTTTGCAATTCAAAAACCTCAGTCGCTCAAGCACGCTAAAAATATATGTTCTCAACATATACCGTGTTTGAGAGTTGCTCGAAAACCTGTCACCTCACCCCCCAAAAAAAGAAAAGAAAATGAAAATCTTTAAAAGATCGAACATTCTTATTAAAAATTATCTTTTTGTTACATATTCGTTAGACACCGTTTTGCAGCTTCTGTTGCATTCTTGGAGTAATTGCTACACATAACCAGGTGCTTTGAGAGGGGGGGGGGTGAGAACATCATTATTTATTTTGGGATCTACAGTGCCACGAAATAATCATACATATAAAATGTTCACAATGGTGAATGGTTGTGACATTTCGTTATAGGCACTAAATAGATTATTCAAGGATAAAAATCACTCACGTGATTCACTATTAATTAATTTATGAGCTATTAATAGCCTCAATATCAGTTAATCAATCCGAATCCTTTGAAATACAAGCGGTGTATCCCAAGAACGCATACCGTTAGACATTCCATTCTGATGTTTCACTCTATCCTGATGCTAGAGTGGGGTCAAGAATCGATTGACAGTTCTTTGTACAGGCAATGACTAACTGTCGTGAGGTCCTGTGGAATCTTTCCACTTCAGAGGTTCTTTTTTTTTTATGTTTTCTGTTCAAATGCTACAATTTTTTCGCTGCCTATTTTCTTCTGTCTAAAAGCCAGCATGCAATTAAAAAAAAGAAATTAACATTCTCAGCTGGAAGGACATGGTAGGAGAAAAAACATACCAAGCTAAAAATTCGCAACCAGTGTTAAATAGCTCTCCTGCAGAAAAACCGCGATTAAGTTCAAGATGAGTGCATTTCTCAAAGTCAAATTTCTGTATACAAGCTTTAAAAATCGTTAAATTATTCGAAACTGCAAAAAAGTCGTTCAAATATAGTTTGTTCGGGTCGGACTATTTCCTTAAAAGACATTGGGGAAGGCCGAGTGACAGATAGACAGACTGACCAACAAGTGCATTTTCTTTATTTTATCGTTAAGTTCTACCTTCAAACTTTATTTTTCAATATTTGTTTCATTATTTTATTTGTTTTGAATTTTCTAATTTTTTGCGATGCATTAAAAAACTTCTTTCATGCATATTATTACTATTTTTCTTCTTATTATTACTATCATCATCATCATGATTTTTACAGAAAATACTTTTAAAGTTAAAGTACGCAGTATGAACAGAAAATTGAAAGCTTTTTTTTTTTTTTTTTGCTAAGAAACGGTTTTTCGAATGCAACAATTTCTACAACCTTCGGATGTTCACGCACATTTCATTTCATTTCACCCTCCAGGGTCCCCCGTACCTACCAGCTTAGTGGTTTAACCGGGATAGGGCCCTGAAGAGCGCTCTGTTCTTAATTTTGAACCAGAACCTAGGGTCGAGCAAACCATAGGCCCTAGCACCCCCAGAGGTATCGTTTCACTTGGAGGACTTTGTGACCACGACATTTTTAACGCCTCCCAGTCACCATTAATCAAGACGGTGGATCTTTGATCGGCTGGGATCGAACCCGGGTCCTTTCGGACACGAGTCCGATGCCTTACCGATCGGGCCACCACGGCCCGATGTTCACGCACAGGCGAAAGAGCTGCTTTATACAGTCGACGCTCGTTATAACGACCACACGTTATAAAGACCATCCCAATATAACGACCGGTGAGAAAACCCCCAATTGTATCCCAATATACTCTATGTTCTACCTCTTACAGCAACCACTCGTTATAAAGACCGTTTTCTGTAGGACGGAGACGGTCGTTATATCGAGTGTCGACTGTAATTCGCAATTCCTACACGCTCGTCCCTCATACATTGACACCAGTATTCAGGGCCTGATTAACCCACGGTCCAGCGGGTCCATGGACCTGGGCACCACAATTTTTGGGGCACCAAAATAGGATATTTTTGCTTTATTCCCCCCCCCCCTTTTTGGTACCGGCACTTTAAAAGTGGCCGAATTTCTTTGTGAGAGGGGTACCAAAATTTTGCCAGGATCTGGGCACTACTTTGGCTTAATCGGGCACTGCCAGTATTGCATTCTTTTGGGCACACAGCACGTTGATGCTTTCGTGGCGAAAAGTGTATATTGCTCATGGAAACATTTGAAACTTATGTTTTAACTGCGGCATTACTTTAAAAAAAAAGTTTCTTTCCTGCCCCTCGTAACTGATCATATTTAATTGTTACTACCCCACACGGCAAGAACATTACAATCTCGATTCGCTAAATCCATAGCCTATTAAGTGATAAATTCTGATTTATAGATTGAGCAATCACACTATTTATTTCTTAGTTATATTTCTCTGTCTGTTTGAGGAAATCTTTTAGAGACGTGATCAATTGTCCAAGCAAGACATCCTAAGTAATGAATTTGGCATTATGAGAATTATTTAACTTAAGAAATGAAGGAAGATGTACAGATACTGTTTGCTCAAGGGAGAAGATGGTTTCCATGGAAACTCGGTGACGTGATAAAAATGTCCTGAGTCATTTATTTAGAAAGTAAACTGCGCCACATCAGAATGTTAATAAGAAAAAAAGTAAACAGAAATTTAACAAGAATGTTGTACTGGAGCTGAAGTAAATGCTCGAAATTACAGCATGATGGATCAGTTAAATTCAAACATTTGATTAAGACTGAAATTTGAAATTTAATGCAAAATAAAGTATTTGAACTTTTGCATCAACACATATTGAGAAAATATATTTTCACAAACTGTAATGACGTTTGTATACATAAAATCAATCAATCATTTTTTTCGATAAATATGTAAAAGAAAAAAAAAAGAGATGATTTTTTTTACATTATTTTCTTCTTTTTTACATATGCTGACGCGTAATTCAGAAATTGTTAGTTTCTGCAACTGTTAGTCCCAATCGCTTGCTATTGTTAGATGTATAGTGGACGCCGATTACTTGAATCAGTGGTGCATTGCATCAACCGCTTTAATGAATCAAACCGTCGAAAACAAAACAAAATACAGCTTTATTGAATTACCCGCATTATTAAATCAAAATTGTTTAAAAGAAACGCATTTCATATACGTTTTTACAGTATAATACTGGCAGCAGAGGTTCCAGTTAAAAGCTAAAAGCACAGTAATAAACTGTAAAACTAGCATTTCACAGTTCATTACTGTAAAATTAGCAATTTTACAGTTTATTACCATAAAATTAACTGTAATATACTGTGAAAGCAACAGTATAATACTGGCAGCAGAGGTTCCAGTTAAAACTATAAAAGCCCAGTAATGAATTGTAAAACCAGCTATTTTACAGTTTATTACTGTAAACTAGCTATTTTACAGTTTACTACTGTAAAATTACTATAAAATTAGCTGTATTATACTGTAAAAACATCATCTTTTTTTTGCAGTGTAAAGCAATCATTTCCAATGAGTAAAACTTCCCAAAATGGACACTAAAAAGCTTAAGTTACCATTAGATATCGAGTGGAATTCCATGGTAAAGCAATGGAGTCTTATCCTGTCAACTGGCCAATAACTTTGAAGGTTTTTGAATAAAACTATGAGAAAATCTGCTCTGATATTTCAAAGAAAGTATGACTAGCAGATAAATTGAAATATCAGGGTTATCTCCGAAGTCTCAAGCCTATTGCAGTTGCATGTAAATGTAACAGAATTCAATAGAATAACAAGAAGAAATAGCTTCTCATTCAGTTTTTTTCAATTAAATGGAATAAGAATTCAATCTAGTGGTTGCTGAAGTATTCTTTTCGAACAGTCTATTATTTTTCGTACAAAAGTCATAAGTTGTTCCAAGTCGCCAGAAATATTTTTTTGAAAATAGTATACTGGGAAGAAATCACGAAAGTCAAACTTTCAAGAGCGTTTTTTCAAAATTAGTTTTTTTTCACTGTTGGGTTTTTCCCCTGTACCCTTCAATTTTCTGTAATGTCATTAAAAAATTTACAAAACGAAATATCATTTTAAATGTCACTCTAGTAGTCTTGTTATAATATATAGAAAAACAATTTAAAAGAATCATGGAAAAGATATATGAAACAAAATCTGTATATTTTCGGATAAATATTACTGATTCACACATTGAAGAAAACTAACAACATATGAGGTAAAGAAGAGCGTGAGCGTTGTAGCAGAGAGTATGTTCTTGACTAGTTTTATTAATTATTATTTGCAAATCCAAGCCGACTCCATGCTCCAGTTATATCTCTTACTGTTAATAATACAATACAAACGAAAAAAAGGATGCTCTGTCAGTTACAAATAAGCTCTCTGCTCAAAGATCAAGCAAACTAGACGATTTTACAAACAATTATCTTGGTGGATAAGTTGCAGCACGAAACACAAAAATGTTATTCAGATCATAAGTTAATTACATACCAGCTCTATGTTCAACTGCAATGGAAAGAGTTTTCTATAATTGTGACTTGGTACAAAATAATGCTAGATACTACGTATTGATAAGGCTGCCAAGTTTGTGCTATTTTTAAAGTACCAGAAAAAATTGGATTCTTAGAATTCAAAATATGTAATTAGTTATTTTTTAGCGTTTATTATAATTTCAATTACTTAATTCCAGCATTTTTCTTCTTTTATTGAACAATTTATTTTAGCTAACTTTTACGGAATTTGTTCTGTTCAGGGGCAAAAATCATGTTAAATATTCAAAACTGCTTTTAGTTATTTTATAAATTTTTTCATTCTCTTTTATTTTCCAACGATTATTTCAAACCACGGACATAAATTGCTTCGAACTCTTCGTCAGTTTTTGACAAACTTTGCGAAGCTGATTGTTAAACCATTACAGTTAAACAACGGATTCAGAGACATTTGAAAAACGAAAACAGAGGCAAATATAAAACTTAGAAACGAATCCAGCAGAGATTTGTTTTCACGCAGAGTTTTCATACTTGTCTGAATTAAAAAAAAAAAAAAAAAAAGGTCCAAATGGAATATTTGGAGAACTGTATTCATAATGTACGAAATACATTCTGTGTTTTCGACAAGGATGGATCTAGCAATGTTTCAAGGCAGGGCGGTCGATTTTATTACAAATGTTGTTGTGCACATATTAAATTACAAATGTTGACCTCATATGTTTAGAACTTCAATTGCGAAAAGTATCCTGCTGAGGAGAGCCCTAAACCTACTTTCTGCTAGCATTAAAGAAAATCTAAAAATGCCTTTTTCGAACTTCAATATTGAAAAGTTACCTGTGGTGATCCCTCAAGGGAGGGGCGATTGCCCTCATCGCCCCTGATTCTCACCTTCAATCTCTTGGGGTAAAAAAGTATTTTAATTTTGTTTTTAAGAACGATTATTCCATTTTTTAATTTTATGACGTGTTTAACTCGGGTAAAATAAAAAACAGTTTAGTTCAAAATCCGCAACCTCAAAGCCGCTTCAGCAATCAAAAAGCGTCAACTGCTATCCAAAACAATAATAAATGACAAAGTGTATGGAAAGTGTATCAGTCGCTAATATCGTGGCCTTGATCCTGAATTAAAAATCCGGTCGGAAGCCTAAGACTATTTACATCGCATCTTCCGGTCCTCCAAAATAAGGTACATTAAGCAGAAAATCGGTTTTATTTTAGCTTTTACTTTCGACTTTTTTAACTCTTAGTATACCGGGAATCTGGCTGGCTTGTCGTTAGCTGGTTGAGTGTTTGTTTTCCACGTGGCTCTTCTTTTTTTTTTTCACAGAGGGAACATTTTTAGCGTTAAATGGAGAAATTGGGCTCACTCAAAAGAAAACTTCAATAAAAAAAGACAGTGAAGACTAGTGAATGAACAGAACATTTTAACACACGCACAATTTCATTTTTAAAAACTCATAGCATCATTAAAATTGTGTAATTCGCCGAATGACAGTAAAAGTATTGTAGATGTATGTGTGATGTACGTAATTATGTTTGAAAACTTGATAGAGCTTTTATCGTTCTGCATCAGTTTTTTTTTTTTTTGGGAGGTTGAAATGAAAAAAAGGGCCCAGACTCTGAATGAACACCCCAATCAGTGGACTAACACAGCATGTATATTGCGTTTTCTTTCTTCAAATATGTAGAAGAAAGTTAATAGTACTGCCAATTTAACCGATGAAAATGCTTACTTTTTCATTCAAATTAAGAAGTGTTCATTCACCGATCGGTCTACCCTTACTTTGTAATGCCCAACCTTTATTTATATGCTGCGACAGTTAAATGCGTTATATTTATTTTTCATCTTAGCTATTTGGAAAAAGTACCGAATAAATTTAAAAAATTCCTTCAAAGTGAGATTGACAACTATCAGAAATATTGTTGTAGTTTTTGTTTTTTCTTTCAGAGTGTAGAAATACCCTTTGATATATTTTGGAGGAGTGAAACTAATTTTGGAATAATGAAATGTATTCGATTGGGCAGACCGTAATAGTGATCAATTCCATTTAAAAAAAAAAAGAGAAAGGGAGAGAGAGGGGGGAGGGGAGAAGAGAAAACAAGGATGATGTAGAAGATGGTAGGGAAAGAAGAGGTGTGTGATATTTTGATTTTTAACATTTAGAATCATTGACATTTTTAATAGTAAAAGAAAAAAAAATCTTCCAAGTGTACTATTTAAACTTCCAACTGCTTTTTTCATCGTTTTCCACGATGCTAAATTTTTATTTAAACAAAAAGCGTGAAAATACAGTTGACGAAATTTTTTATATGTCTTTCCGATTTTCAATTCACTGAAACATGTTCGTAGAGGAGTTAAAAATATCTTTAGCCGTTACATATTAGTTTATACCAGGGCTGTGGAATCGGAGTCGTTAAAAAGCAAGTCCGACTACGATCATCACCGATTTGGATAAAATTGTATGGAGCTAGTTTTTTTTTTTTTTGGAAACCAACATATGCAACGCTATGGAGAAATTTTATTGAAACTAACACATGCAAATTTTTAATTTCCGAGATCCAAATCCCGAGGATAGGATCCTTGAAAGAAAGAGCTCCAAAATGGTGAATCCGATTAGTGAAGGAAATTACCATGTTTAGGCTTTTGTGGCAAAAGCGTTTATTACACCGGAGGCCTGAAATGTTGGGAGCTTAAAGTGCATTTACTTGTTAACACATTTTAGTATTTTTGTGGATTTGAGCTCATTAGCTTTTGTGTAACGCTCATGCAAACTCTTGGCAAAGCGCTGTGAAAATTTTTCTCTCTAGCTTTTTGAATGAAATCAAATCTGAACAAAAATAATCCAGAAGCTCTTACTTCGTAACTCTTTCGCCTAAGTACTTATTTTTCATGAATAAGTATCCAAGCCTAATACTGATTTTGTAAAAGATATTGTCCTCTCAAAGTGGCTAAAGTAAGTAAAATCCTCACCGGTTTTCAATGCGCTACAGTTGAAGTTGGTCACTTTTAATCTTCTTTTCGTTCGTACCATTTAGAAAGAATAGAATTTTTTTTTTTTTTACCATGTAAATAGTTTTCTTTTCGATGGTGTTCTTTGCTGGTTTTTGTTGTTTTTTCAAAAAAAAAAAAAAAAATGCATTGAGTGCCTACGCTTTGCCACCCCCCCCCCCCCCCCAACCTGGAAAACTTTAAAATTACGGGTTGGTTTTCAAACATCGCATTTAAGTTGCACTCAAGTTGGAATACACGTATGAAATAAAGAAAACGTGAAACATAACTTCAAAAACGTAGAATTTCACCAGGCCAATGCTTTTTCCGAGCAAAGTTAACATGTTTTACCTCTTTGGCTAATTTCTTATGTCAACGGAAGTAAAGGAACATAGTCAAGCTCTAGAGCTACGAATGCGAAAAGATATTCATTTAGGATTGATGATTAAAAAAAAAAAAATCAGTTGAATCTTAGTTCGTTCATATTTCGCGAGAGATCATTTTATGCTGATTGTTAACAAAAACATCGAACAGTAAAGAATATTCATTCAGCCAAAGTTTCTTCACCCTTCACATTTTCTAGATTACATAACTGTAATGTAATATGCAGCATTTCTTTAAAATGCTTAAACGGAAGTGCATTTACTCATTAAGAAACACCCTCCACTTTCTTTTTTTTATTATGTCTTTTAAACCAACATTATTCTAAGAAATCCGTTATTCTACGAAATTGCCATTTCCGAATTTAAAAAACTATCCATTATCTACGGATCAGAGATTGTAACACGATCCCACTCTCCGAAAAGAAGAGGTTTCTGTAAAAGGGTTACAAGACGTAGTAAAAAGGCCACAGTAGGTTTCTCATTAGCTGGGTGAAATGAATGGGGGGGGGGGGGAGGAGTAAAGGAAAAAAGTCGGCATTTGCTCGTTTTAAATGATTAATTAGTGTTAAGTAAAATTGTGCTGAGATTAATGAGTTATGGAAGGCCTCTTACTGGGGGAATGACATAATTCTAATTTCAAATGACTCTTATTACTGAATTACATAATTGTAAGGTGTGTTTTTAAAGAAATAACAAATTCCTAAACTCATATGATCTTATGTTTAGATAAAAATATTTTTGAAAAAAAAAAAAACACCTAATTCAGGACTTTAATCGGAAAATTGCTCTAATAAGTAAAAAAAAATTGTTCTTTAAGCACCATCGATACTACTTTTGAACATCAGTTTTGAAGTCGGCGCAAAAACAATATATAGAATCAAACGCGACTACAATTCAATTATAAATATAAATTTTAATGGATCCAGGTTCTTTAATAGAATTCGCATACACTACATTGATAACCATATGTATGTAAGTTTTAAGGTCACCGAAATTGTAGCAATAATTAATGGTTAATACGGTTAATAATAAACAGAAAAATACTTCTAAAGGTTATGCGTCTTTCTTGCACCTGCTGCATTCCACGAATAATTTGCTACTATGTTGCCAACTGTGTCCAATTAAAATTATTCCATGCTGGTTTTTTTATGACGTGTTATTTTTTGCAAGAAAAAAAAGGGTAATGCAAATGGTATATTTTTGGAAGCATTTTGTTACTATTCAAACACGTTTTAAATCTCTGTTTTAAAAAGTCAAGAACTAAACGAGCCTACTTTCCCGTACATCGACATCGGCATTCTCGCATCTGATCATTATTCTCTTGATTATCTGAGACTTAAAATTATGTCAAACATACCTTTTTAGCACTTAGAGCTGATTTCGAAAAGCAAAATATACCCCTTTCATCAGATGAAATAGACACGTAAAAAGTAATTAACGAATAAATAAAGTTTTGTCGCACCTTTTAAAGAGTAACTGTTACAGTTCCTCCGTAGAAAAAATCCTCCATCGTTTTCAAAAAAAAAAAAAATAATAATAATAATAATAATAAAATAAATAAATAAATAAAAGTACAAAGAGCATCAAAACACATTTTATCAAAGAAAGAAAAAAAAAAAAAGAAGAAAAAAAACTCGTCCGTTAATAAAATGTCTCGAATTTCACTTTTAATCTGTTGCCAGTTGTTAAATATAAATAAAGAATAAAATGTTCTCGTGAATGAAAAATTTTTGTTACAAAAAAAAACATCGTCTGCCAAAAAATAATAATAATAATAATAATAATAAATAAAATAAAACATGAATAAATAAACAAAAAATCGTCTGCACAGTCAGTAAGTTTTTTCTGAGCCTGCATTTCCGCCATGTTTGCGGAATCGGAGTCGGAGTCAGAGTCCTCACAGAAGATTACTCAGAAAAGTACATTACAAACATTATTTATCAAAACCATTTTCTTACAAAGTTAGTTTGAAGGAAATCCGACTTTAAGTTCAGGATCAACATTCAACTTAAATTCCCCGTAGACGCTAATGTTAATTTTTTTTTCTGAACGGTTCAATATTGAACGAAAAATGGTTCAAATCAAAAAGCGAAATATGGGAATGTATGGGAAAGCCTCTCCGAGATCTTTCAAACAAAAAAAAGTTTATTCCATTCGGACGGTTCACTCAAAAGTTATTAGGTGGGGAAAGGTTGCTTGAACGGTTCAATGTTGAACGAAAAAGTGTTCAAATTGAAAGTTTAAATACGGAAGTATCCTTGCTGAGATCCTTCGAACAAAAAAAAGTTTATTTAAATCGGACTGTTCACTCAAAAGATATTAGGGGTCACAGCTTGATTGAGCGGTTCAATGTTGGACGAAAAATTGTTCAAATCGAAAATGTAGATACGGGAATGAAGTATCCTTGAAAAGATCTTTTGAACAAAAAAAAGTTTGCAAATCGGATTGTTCACTCAAAAGTTAGCATCGCGGGACCGGTTGTTTGAACGGTTCAAAGTTGAACCAAAAATTGTCCAAATCGAAAAATCAAATATGGGAATGAGCTGCACTCGCTGAGATCTTTCGAACAAAAAAAAATGTATTCCATTCGGACGGTTCACTCAAAAGTTATTAGGTGGAGAAAGGTTGCTTAAACGGTTCAATGTTGAACCAAAAGTGTTCAAATTGAAAATTTAAATACGGTAATAAAGTATTCTTGCCGAGATGCTTCAAACAAAAAAAAGTTTGTTTAAATTGGACTGTTCATTCAAAAGTTATTAGGGGTGACAGCTTGATTGAGCGGTTCAATGTTGAACGAAAAATTGTTCAAATCGGAAATGTAAATACGGGAATGAAGTACCCTTGAAAAGTTCTTTCCAACAAAAAAAAGTTTGTTCAAATCGGACTGTTCATTAAAAAGTTAGTATCGCGGGACCGGTTTTTTGAACGGCTCAAAGTTGAACCAAAAATTGTTCAAATCAAAAAATCAAATATGGGAATGAGCTGTACTCGCCGAGATCTTTCCAACAAAAAAAAGTTTGTCCAAATCGGAATGTTCATTCAAAAGTTATTAGGGGGGGACAGACAGACCGACCGACAGACCGACCGACCGACCGACCGACGCACAAATTCCCCATCTCAATACCCTACTTTCAAATTTTTAATTTTTCGATATTCATTTTACCTTTTTATTTTTTTAACTTGGCGATATTTTTTGGACTTGGCGATATTTTTTGGACTTGGCGATATTTTTTTTAACTTGGCGATATTTTTTGGACTTGGCGATATTTTTTAGATGCATTAAGCTACTTTTAATACTTTTTTCGTCTTTCTTTTATTTTTAACGGGAAAGTAGGCTAAAAAGCAAACACAAGTTCAACAAAAAATATTACGTGTTAATACCGCTTTGAGCCTTTAAGACTACAAACAGAAGATTTCTTTCTTTCTTTTGTCATTGCAATTTTTAAAGGTAAATTCAAGTTTTCTCTTATCATCGATTTCGTTCAAAATTTACAATATGTTGCACGAAACTAAAATAATTCAGCCAGGCAATTAATGGAACGATATGAAATTTTAATGGAAAAGATTAAAAGCCTTTTTTTTAATCTAAAAATTTTTGTTGAAAAAATATTCACTGTCAATAGTTTTGCCTTTTCCCCAATTTAATTCATTTTTATTTCAATGATTTTATTTTCTTTCTGCTGGTGTAAGAATTGCTTATTTTGTTGCTCTGAAATCGGCTCGAAGTCAACTGAGTCCATATTAAATCGTTCCATATTAAAAAGAACAGCAGTGTATCGGATACCGACATTTTTTTTCCCTTTTTGTCTACCATCGTCACAAAAATTCATGTGTTCATTTGTACATACTTTAAAACCATTTTATCTATGCTTACAAATAGCTGCTGATTGACTTAATAAATTTGAGGCGGCTAACTGTGAGGCTTTACTCTGACCAACCATCTTTTTCATTTCCCCGAAGGGGCACATTTATTTATGTTTCTAATTTCTTTTCTTCAATTTCAATGACGTCACCAAAAATGTTTTTGTATTTTGAGAAGCAAAATATCCTTTAAAAATTACCATTTAGATTTTTCGTGAATTTTGCGCCTTTATTTATTTTTGAGCTGATATGATGGGATATCAAACCAAAGCAACTATGGAAAAATCACTACAGAATATTAAAAAGTATCACATAAAAACACATGTACTGATGTTATAAGCCATGAGATGGATAAAATTGTTCTGTTATATTTGAAAATTTTAACTTAAAGCACACCCATGTCTTGGGATTACTCATGAATTCCAGGCGACCCAACTGGAGAAAGAAAGAACTCGCACTTTAGCAGTGAGAAGAATCGAAAGTAATGATCAGAAGATCCGAAAATAATGGTTGTTGCCAACCTACACATAAAAATTTTTGCTCAAAATGTGGCATTCAATAATCTGAAAATTTCCACTGCTGAACCGGTTGCTCGGACAGATTGGTTATAAAATCCATGTTTTTCAATTTAGGTAGCTTATATATACAAGATATTATTTGAAAATTTCAATTTTTTTAAAAATTGCTATTTTACTTTGCATTCATTCAGGCCTCGTTGTACTGAATTTTGGGAAGAAACTATATGAAGTAAGATACAGCGTCTTAGATAACGATGTGTAACGTTACTTGAGAAGAAGTGGTATCGGTCATTAAAAAGTTTTCAGAAAAAAATCCTGGAATCCCAGTTCATTAATGTTACAAAAATATTAAAGAATTTATATATTTGTTTTTCCTATATTTATTTTAAAGGCTTCCTAGAGATTTTCTACTAGTACTACAGTCTATTGAGGCAACATGTTTACTATTTATTGCGCATGCCGCAAGCAAAGAAAAAAAATCTTATACCAGGCTTAATATTTGAAGGAATCATGAGCTCGTTATATAAGAAAAAAGGTCTCTATTTTTTTTTATCGCATTCGAGAGAGGCCTTTTACGGTTAAAAAACAATCATAGAAACATGAAAACTTTTTTTTCCTTCTAAAGAAGAGAAGCACATGAGAGTGATGATAACCTCCTCATGATTCCCTTTCGTTCCAAACAGAGCCTAATTGGACTCGTTGTTATTTCTTCAAAGATTATTCTAAGTAGCAGGGCGTGGCTTTGCCTCTTTCTTTGAAACTACAAAGACATGTGTTCTAAATAAGTAGAACAGCGAAAGCGCGTGTCCCAAAAGATCATTAAGGGAGTAGAATCGAACACATCGTTCAGAACATCGTACATGTATTTAGCGAAATGTAGAATATTGCAAAGTTGGAGCTAAGCGAATTAATAAATGACTCTCATTGAAGCAGGTAAATACTAAAATATCAGTTTGATTCATTTGTCGCTCTTCATTGTTTTATGGATGACGAACTTAAGCATTATTCAATAATTAATTGATTCAGAACGGTTAAGCTGTAAGCATTCATTTAGGCTCAGCTTAATAATACTCTTTGGAACCAGAACTAAAGTCGGTTTAATTATCTTATGTTTAATTTATTGCGTGCGGCGGATGTTGAAACAACTTTTTTATTGAAGACTTGCAGTTACAATCAAAAAAAACTCCAAGAAAATAAATGCCTAACCGCTTTACAAAGGGAATAGCTCATTTTAAACAGGCAGCACTTTTTACCAAAAGCTTTCGCTGAGCTCTGATTCAAAGTTCATTCTTGAATCTCATCCCTTGAACATGGTAGGCTATAGTATGCTTCCGTGGGTATGATTTTCTTGAGGCAAAAATTAACAAAACAGAAGCCAAATAGTTACCTGATATAAATGTGTACTTAATGGGGGTATTTAAAATCCAATGGTATTCGGGTGAATTCGGGTAATTTCACAAACGTAGTTTATTAGTGTAACAAATGAAGCAGTGCACAGTTTAGATGAAAGACGGCAGCCCGAACTAATAGAACACATGGAAGCAATCTGCTTATTCGATATGAAGATTAAATAAATTTTAGTAATAGAAATACAAATGGGGAACCATTGGTTCACCAGAAAAGTAGGCTTGTTCACTTCTGGACTAACTTCTTGTTTATATTAGCATTTATTATGCTTGCTCTGTCGCTAATGGGTGGGACAAGCTTTTTAATCTTTGCCAAAAGCAAATATAAATAATAATAATTTTGAAGTTGAGTTTGTTAATAAAGTGAACTAATTAATTTTACGGCTAAACTTAAATGGGCTGTTGGAATTCCAAACTTTGAAACTAATGCAGGTTTTCGTAGCTTTCCTCGATTCAAGTGGTTATTTAAGAGCATTTTTAAACGCATTTTTTCATCACATATTTGTTACCAGTGGGTGCCCATAAAAGCAAAATTTTAAGGGGGGGGGGGTTCTCAGATATTTTCCTGTGGTTTAACGGGATATTTTCCCAGTGGAAAGCAATTTCAGTGCAGATTAGAGTTATTGAAAATTGACATTTTTAATAACTTATTCATTAATGGTTGAAAGAGAAATGTTTTTATATTTTTGCCGAAAAAATGGTACTAAAAGCAAGGCAGCACTAATTTCTAAGGGTGGCTTGCCAAACATTACATTGTAAAAAATAAGTGTTGTTTTTACTGTATAATACATCTAATTTTATGGTAATAAACTGTAAAAGTTTCTAACTTTACAGTATTGAACTGTCAAATTACACATTATACAGTACTAAACTGTAAAATTGCTAATTTTACCGTAATAAACTCTGTACCTCAGAATCAGACTAACGTAAGTCCATTTTCGTCATTTTTCAGTAAAGGGGAAAAACGATGTAATCGACAATCGTTTTTCCGCTCTACCGAAAAATGACGAAAATGGACTTACGTTAGTCTGGTTCTGAGGTACAGAACTGTGCAATTGCTAGTTTTGCAGTTTATTACCGTGAATTTTACAGTTTTAAACTGGAACCTCTGCTGCCAGTATTATACTGTTTTTCTTACAGTATAATACAGCTAAATTTTACGGCTATAAACTGTAAAATTTCTAACTTTACAGTAAGAAACTAAAATTGCGAGTTTTAGAGTTTATTATTGTGCATTTTGCAGTTTTATAATGGAACCTCGGCTGCCAGTATTAAACTGTAAAAACAACATTTCATTTTTTGCAGAGTATGGGCAGGGTGGGGCGAAAAATAAAAAGTTTTTCAGATCAACTTCTAATAGTTGCCAAAAGTTGTCTTTGGTGATAGTTAGCTTTTGTGCAAAATTTGAGAAAAATCGGTTAATATCTTCAGGGGGCGCTGCAATCGCAAAGTTTTATAATAGCTTTTATCGGGATTTTATGGTTAAAATATGAAAAACAATGCTGTTAGCTAATCTCATTGCATTTTGTAAAAACTCATAAGATATATTCATGCATTCAAAGCATAAGAAATAACTCACAAAAAATTATTTTATATGATATATTTATATTTCAAACATTTAAAAAGAAACAAAAACGTGAAAAAAAAGTGATTTTTTTAAATATAAATATATCATATAAAATAATGTTTGTGAGTCATTTCATATGCTTTTAATGCATGAAAACATCTTTTGAGTAAAAAAACGCAAAGAGACTAGCTAAAGGCATTTTTTTTTTTATATTTTAACCATAAAATCCATAACAAAGCTATGGTAAAACTTTGCGATCGCAGCGCCCCCTGAAGATATTAACCGATTTTTCTCAAATTTTGCACAACAGCTAACTATCACCAAAGACAACTTTTGGCAACTATTAGAAGTTGATCTGAAAAACTTTTTATTTTTCGCCCCACCTTAGGCCCGCCCATATGCAAGATTTTAAGGATGGAGGGTCTCAGATATTTTCCCCGTGGTTTAACAGGATATTTTTCCAGTGGAAAGCAATTTCAGTGTAAATTAGAGTTATTGAAAATTGACATTTTTAATAGCCTACTTATTAATGGTTGAAGAAGAAATTATTTTATATTTTTTCCGAACAAATGGTACTATTAGTAATGCAGCTCTGGTTTTTAAAAGGGGGGGGGGGCTTGACCACCATTATGGGCACTCATGTTTGTTACTTTGTATTTCGATTGCTAAAATCTCCTTTCCTCGGTGAGATTTTAACGGGAGAGAAATTCAATGGCGCAAAGTGACAAACTTCGTTGAATTCTCCGAAGCACCGTCTGGAACAAGGTTCTCTCTTCACCTCCTTTACTTAAAAAATCAGTAATAGCAACCTCCTAAGACGACAGCATTACGAGCCCCGGTCTCATAACCATGAATAGAGTGGAGCCATTTCTCTCCAGACGGTGGAAAAGGAAAAGTGCTTTCTGTCGTGTTGATAACCTAACTACTGCACAAGACGACATTAAGATGGCCTCCTCTGATATTTAAAGGTTCTCCATATCTCGAAGCTCTTTTTTAAGCCGGACCGACCAATATCGATTCTTCGGGTGTTATTCCACAAGATAAGCCTAAGTGATCCCGGGGTTGTTACTGAGATTTAGTGTTCGAAAGGGTTCTCATTCCCTCGAAGGAAGTCTGCTTCGTTTGGCATAATTTTTCAGATAAGGTATGTTTTCTGCAGTGTGCAAAATAAAGCAGGATGACATTTAGAACTGATCTTCGACAGAAGGGTCTGGTAATTTTTGTTTAATGGTGGGTGATTTATTTTGAGTTGAAAAACTGGATTGAAAGTTTGATTTGGCTCTTAGAAAAGTAAGTTTCTCAGTTAGTGAGAGTGAAAAAGAAATCCTTTGGCGTCTTTTCTCGTTCGTTCTTATCTTACAGAAAGATCTGCGTGAAAAAGGTGTCATTAGACCGCACATATTCATTCTGTAAACACAACGAAATATATCTTTGCGGCAAAATAGTAAACTAGTAAAAAAAAAAAAAGATTTCTAAGAGCTCCATTTTTTATCCATGAATAAATCATGCGATTTTCGGTTGTTAGAAGGAAATAACATAATGCTTATAACTGATTTATTACATGAGTTAGTTGAAACACGGCATTTACTATACGCCGCAGCTGATTATTTACTACGTGTTTCAAATTATTTTAGTAATACACTTTATTAATAACTATACAAAAGCATTGAAGAATTTATAGTTGTTATTCCTATTTTTATTTTAAAGATCTTACTAGTAAAAGCTCAACCATCACGTATTGGTAAGAAAAGCTACAAGCTATCGAGACTGTATAAGTTGTAGCTGTATGCCCTAGCTTTTATATTCACTTTTCGATATGGAGTTGTGTACCTAGACCGCTTGCTGATGAGTAGAAATATTACAATGTAAAAATAAGCGAACTTTTTAATGATAGAATAAAATAAGAGTTGTATTACGTTTTAAAGCTAATATTCGTACAAAATAAGATTCATTTCACTCAATACAACCTTGTGGAAGCTCAACCAATTTTTCCGTAGACTTTTTAAATTCGGTTTTGGGAACGTTCTTTAGCACGTATGATACGCTACTTGAATGAGTGACTGAAATATCAACGTAAGAAGCTCCATTCATTGTAATTTCCAGTATCGGGAACAGAAAATAGTCACTAGACGATAGATAGATTAGGCGAATATGGAGGGTGATCGAAGACGCAAATCTATTTTCTGTTCATGAAACTGAAAATTGTAACGAAAGGAGTTTTTTACGATGATGTTCCAGACAATTCAAGTAGTGTGACATTTGCTAAAGATCATTCCCAAAACCGAATTTAAAGGTCTTTGGATAACTAGGTTAACCGTTCAAAACGTTGTATTGAGTTAAATGAATCCTATTTTGAATAATTAGCTTTGAAACATATTACCACTCTTATTTTATTCCATCACTAAAAGGTTAGATTATTTTTAGATCACACTGTAGAATTACAGTATTTATATTTAAAAATAACGAATTCCTCATATTTTGAGAAGAAATTTAAATAAAGAACGTTGCATAAAAAATTAAATACGGTCAAGCACATTACATTTACTTACTTACTGGCACTTGCTGATTAAAACTGTAAATGGCTTTTTCTCTCATCGAAAAAAACATAGATCGTTTTCAAAAAGTTTATTTTTAATTTTGTCGAACATAATTTTTACGCATCAACTTTTTCTTTTCCAGTAATACCCATCGAAGTTTTTTAGCGGTATTTCATATGAACTTTTATTCTTATTGACTTTTTCTTGATAGTGTACGATTCAAACACCGTATTAGTCGAAGACTATTTCTACGTATTAAATAAAAAAAAATAACAAGAAAAAAAACATGAAGTTAAAAGAACTCGAAACTGTCAACAAAGGAACAATACATTTCATTTTACAAAATATTTGTCCCACGTTGTAGAGGATCAATGTTAACAAATTATTTATCATCGTGGATAAATCATTTGATCAATTTCTCTCAAACGCCGTGTTATGCGTAATTTATCATCGTCTGATCCAGTATTTGTTGAGCATAAAAAATCTTCTTCCTTCAATTTACTGAATTTTTATGAAGAATTGCTTGGCCATCGAATTTTGTTACTTGTTATGAATGAAAAAGATACCTTTCTTGACAGCTTTCCTCCATATTCATTATGATCGACTTCTTTCTCGATTGGAAATAGCTTTTGCGTCTCAGAGATGTTTACAACGACGATAACTTTTCAAGCATGAAAAGCAAAAACTTTTATAAAAATGAAAACAAAGGGAAAAAAGAACGGCAAATCGACTCCCCTTTTTTGTTGCCCTTTTTTCAACAATAAGACACTTTTAAGAAACGTATTCATTATATTTGCAACTCATAATTTTTAAATAGCTTTTCGTACAATTTATTTTTAACTATAAAGTCCTGAAAAAAATTATTAATTAAAAAGAAAAAGCTACTACCAGCACATTGCAGCTTATTAAAATAGATACTAAAGCAGTTAAAAGGCATTCAGAGATTACAAGCTAAAAAGGTTAGAAAAAATCTTAAAAAAAAAAACTATAAAATCCAGAATCATCATTCAGGATTTTGATAAATATTCGAATTGTACCCTATAAGCACGAAGGCAAAACAATCAGCAGTTTTAAAATTGAGTTTAACGTCGTTACTACGAAATAAATAAATTTGCATTTTAAAAGATTTCGATCTAGTCATGGCAATGCTCATTGTAACGAGAAAATTTTAAGCTGATAAAAAGTTTTTCCTACGGACTCACACATACCACGGAAAGAAATATTAAAATTAAAAAAAAATTAGGTATCGCGCACGAGGCCTTAATTTGCTTGATTTCATCTAAAAATCGATTTTTTTTCCGTACTTTTTTTTTTTAATTAAAGACTTTTTGCTTTTTAAATTTTCAAGTCGAGAAATAAAAGCAATGAAGTAAATAATCAATATTTTTTTCACCTCTTTTCTTTTTTATTTCTTTTTTGAATATTTAACACAGTATTTTTTTACGAATGTTTTTTAAAATTTAAGTTGAAATTTTCATTTTAAACGCAATATTTATTACAACACATTTTCTGTTCTAAAAATCTCTGCTCTAATGGACCAATTTCAATGAAAGTTTTAAGTTGATTTTTGATTTATGAACAAGAGACACGTGGATTTTTGCTCTGATCATATTGTAAAATTAATGTGCAATATTTTTATGACAGTAAACGCAGGGCAACACTAGAACTCATTTTTTGCACAGAACAATGAATGTTCCCTTTTCTCAGTTATTATTTGCCCACTCCCTTCAAGAGACTGCAAAGTATAATGATAATTACGGGTCATTCCATAGAAATGTCAACCTCAGTCGAAGAAAAAAATAAACCGAAGTGAAAAAAATATCAATAAATAAATAAATAAATAAAAATCACACAACATAAGAAGTTTAAAAAAATTGAAAAAGTATTGTTTTTTTCACTGAGATTAGCCTTAGTAAATAGTTTGTAGTGTGTTTACTGCTTGTTATTCGATGGTTACGTTTGTCACGTTACGTTAGTCACACTCCAGCTTGAGTAAAAGCGACACTTAAGACTAAAAAAAATTAAGATTTAATAAATGCGTTTTATGTTTTTAAAAGCCAACTTTACACATTTTTCAAATATATCATTCAATTTTTAACACTTGCTTAACTTTGAAAAATTTTTGCCTCACAACATGAGCATTCATTTTCAGGGTTGCGAAAATGTTATGTTATAGTCACGGTGCTATTTCGGTCGAAAAAATATCTACTGCCAGAGTAATTTTGTTTTAAATACTTAGCAGAAATGATACATAGATTCCATGTACATTGTAAATCCACCAGCATAACTAAAAAATATTTTTTATCCTTTAAGTTACAAGTCAAAACAAATACAAAATCAGCTCCGAATGTTACGTTAGTCACTATGGAATGACCCTCACAAATTAAGAGGATTGCTTACTTTATTTTTTGAACTTCTTCTCAGAAAAGAGCAAACATTTTTCATGCTACACAATTCGTATTGTCCTTCTAAAAAAAGAAAAATAACTATTGTACGACACATACGTAACAATTGGCTTCGAAAATACGGTGCACTAGACCAGTATTTTAGAAAACATTGCGAATTTGATTTTAAAGATATTCAGACAAATAGAAACAAAATTCCGTTCTTTGATTATAAAGTATCTCTTTGAAAAAGATATAAACAGAAATTTGCACACAAATTCATGCTCATGTTGGACAGATCCGGAATAAACAAGTGCTTTATCTTATAAAACTGTCAAACTTTCTTTTTCTTCCTTTAACAAGAGCGACATGTATAAAACGAAATCGGAAGTTTTTATGATGTATGTACGAATACGGGATAAAACAAAACTTTTTTTGTCTCGCTATCCAGATGAGGTTTCGTAAATTACAGCCGTGACGAAAATCTTTCTTGAGAACAAAATGTTAACTTAACTTCGATTTACTAACTTCATTCATATCAAGGTTATTATTGTGATGTATTAATTAAACTGAATATGGGGTTCAATTACGGAAAAAACGGCTTCAGCTCTTTCAGTTTTTTAACAATGAATCCTAAATTTGAATTTTCACCTGTGTTATAGGAAATACTAAGTAATCACAGAATTAATTTCAAAGTTTTGAATATGTAATTTGTGAAAAAATTAAATTTTAGTGTTTGATACGACTTTGGAATTTCAATATCACAACCAATATAGTGTTGCATACCATTTTTAAAAAAAGTGGATAAAATACTATAAAATGAGAAGTTTTCCTTGTCTCTGTATCAGTTGCAAAATATTTTACAGAAATTCAACTGTCCTATCTTGACCCCCCCTCCCCCTTTACCGAATTTTATATCCCTGCAAGTTATGAACGATTTATAGGATGAAGTTTTATATTTTTCCAAGTCTATTCTAATGTACATCTGTGCTAAACTAAGAAAATTAGAGATAGTAAAGCTAAAAATTTTTCTTACATGCTGAATCCATCAAGGACAGATACAAGGGATGGCGTTGGGGGCTATCGCCCCTCCCTTGACGGACTCTTCTCCAGCAGTTTTCGACTTTCAAGTTCAAAAAAGGCAATTTTAGATGATCTTCGATGATACTATGAGAAGTGGTTGGGATTCGGGGCTCTGATCTAGAATTTTTTTGAAATTGAAAACCGAAAAATTTGTAATAAACATGCGTTAACCAGGATATGTGAAGGTAAAATATAAGGTAGCAAGTGGGAAAAAAGCAATCGCCCCTCCCTTGGAAAATTTCTGGATCCGCCCTTGGAATCCATATGGTGACTCTAACGAACAAGCTACAAAATTTTTGAATTCTTACCACACCAAGTCCAGAATAAAACCAATGGTATTTTGACTTTTCCCTCAGAAAAGCTGAAACTGAATTATTGCTTGATTAAAAACGAATCAAATCGTATTCTAAAAATATAACACTTACAGTTCTTGAGTTAATTCCAGAAATAAATGAAGTGAATAGTTCGATGAACCTAGCGCTGTTACTTTCAAACATTTCAGAAAAGTTTTTAATCTCCATCTCATTGAATTGTTTCTATTTAAAATTCTCCAAAAGTAATGAGTAAATTTCGTAGACGGGTTTCATTTATTCTAACCAACTTGCAAAAGTGATTCGATGTCACGCAGATCTTTTCATTTTGGGGCGTTCAATCCCCAAAGTTTAATTTACTTTCGCTAAATAACCACGAGGAGGAGAGATAGACACGTTAAACATTGCTTAATACACTGTCCTGGCTCCAGAAATTGAGATCCAGATATGGGCGCGAAAACTTCTGTCCAATATTTTAAGTTACACGAGGGAATTTGCAAGCTAATATCGATTTCGTCCCATCTGCGATTGCGTAAAACTTACTGAATGTCAGAGAACTTTGAATGAAAAGTAATAACTTCTGGAAGTAAGCTGAGCTCCGCAGAATTGTCGTTCATTTGTCTCTTTCATATCAGTCATTCATCTTTCTTTACAATTTATTTCACTGATTTCCATTGGGTGAGTTCACAGATGTAATCAATGCAATGGAATACAAAAACAGAAAAATTAACATAAGATACATTACAATCACCTGAAAAACTAATATTTATAAATAACGTGAAAACAGCACATTAGAGGCAAATTTATGATTTTAGTTCTACACTAGAGATGTTTACTCAGTTCATGAATAGCTTAAAAGGATCGAATCTGTCAACTGAGCGAATGAATCACGACCCCCCCCCCCCCGTCCCACTCAAAAAAAATGTGGATCGATTCTTTTAGTGAATTAATTTTTTTTAGTGAATCGATTCTTTTAGTGAATCGATTCTTTTAGTGAATTAATTCTTTTAGTGAATTAATTCTTTTAGTGAATTAATTCTTTTAGTAAATTGATTCTTTTAGTGAATTGATTCTTTTAGTGAATTGATTCTTTTAGTGAATCGATTCTTTTAGTGAATCGATTCTTTTAGTGAATTAATTCTTTTAGTGAATTAATTCTTTTAGTGAATTGATTCTTTTAGTGAATTGATTCTTTTAGTGAATTGATTCTTTTAGCGAATTGATTCTTTTCGCGAATTGATTCTTTTAGTGAATCAAGTCTTTTAGGGAATCGAGTCTTTTAGTGAATCGCCAAGTGAGTTAGCCAATTCACTCACTTGGCGATTCATCAAAAGACCTCAAAATTCGATTGCGATTCACAAAAAGACTCACCAAAAGACCTCCGAATTCATCGGAGGCAATTCGCCTCCGATGAATTCGGAATTCCTCGAATCAGTGATTTGGCTCGAAGCTTGTGTGAAAAGGAATTATACCGTCAGCTGGGGTAAGATTGGCCCTTTGAGGGTAACATTGGCCCAAAGTTAGAAAAAGTTTTGTTGTCCCGTATTGTAATCATAATGATGAGTTATCGGCCCAGACAATGCCTTACTGGATAGGTAGCACCACTGGCTTTACTGTTCATGAAGTGGAGGTTATTTCTATACTTCATATTCACTCTAGTGCTGCTCCACCTTCACTTTGAGAAAGTGGTAAAATTTGTTGTCTCTCAACTTTTACTTGTGAACGCTAATTCTTGAAGAGCTACTTGTAGGTAAGTGTATAACGATATCATATATTCAATTGTTTCAAGTATTTTTGGTGTAATAATGCTGTTACCTTTGTTATTTACAAAGTAATTCGATTTTATTATTTCATGACAATTTTAGCCCAGAGTTGGGGTAACTTAGGCCCAAGATGGTGGCTGTCCTAAAGTTACCCCAAGGTACAATTTTTTCGATATAAAACTTGATTGGTACCTATTTTATAAGCAGTTGTTTAACAAAACCACTTAAAATATTTTTATTATTATTTTAAGCACTAGTTTTTAGCTTTTTATTTTAAGCACACTGGATTTTTTTCAGGAAAAATGCCGAGAAATCGGATAAAACCTCTTGGTACCAGAAATTAGGCCAATTACAAACCAGAAGTGTTAGAGGAGTGTTTAGAGGCTATTAAGTCTGGTGCCTTAACCCAAAGAGCTGCAGAAAACATGTATAATATACCTAGGTCTACAATAAAAAACAAACTTAAAGGGATTCATTCAAAAAATGTGGGACGTGCAAGAATCTTTAGTGATGAAGAAGAGCATGTTTTCGAACAACATTTAATAAAAATTGCAGACTATGGGTTCCCTGTAATTGAATTGGATTTTTATTTTTGTACAATACAATATTTTTCCCTAAAATGAAGTTTGTTTTATTTATTCCTATTTCTACCCATTTCATGGATGTTTTTGAATTAAAAGCAGGCAAAACAACAAACTAATGTGTCTGGTGGTAATTTTATCTTGTCTAACTTTAGCCCAACCTATACTAATCGCAGGTTTTATATGGTTTAAAAGTATGGGACAAAGTTTCCCCAATTCAAGGCAACTTTGGCCCAAACATTAACAAAATGCAGTATAATATTGCAAAATGATTGAGAGGTCTCAATATGGTTTTAATTTAATGATACAAGGTTTGTTTACACAGTAAGATGTATTGAAAATTAATATAATCAATGTCAAAAGACATATCGCTGATAAAACTATTACAAATCTTTAGATTTGGGCCAATGTTACCCCAGCTGACCGTAACTGTTTTCTCGATTCAGAGAAAATAAACAATTGATTCGTGGGGCGACTTGACGAATTATTTCCAACTCTTTCGATACGCTCGTTGAAAGATGTGACTCTTTTAAGCAATTCGTGAGCTGAGCATCCATCTTCAACTGAGGTCCTTTGATGTTCATGAATTCACATGAGGGGAGGAAATTTTCGATATATTATGTGGGGTTTAATTCCTCATATTAGGGTTTTCCTTACTCAAATCTAATTTACGTCTGATCTTTGTTCAATTGGCATAAAGGTCTTTCGAAGATCAGGAATTCATGATAAGTAGGCTTTCGACCCCTATCTAGGGGATCACTGTATGAGATTGTTATATCTGCCAAACATTTTTTTTTTCTAGATCTCTTTACCGTAGAAGAGCACTTTTGAGACGTAAAATAATCTCAACATTAATTAAAAATTATTTTAAAAGACCTAAAATTTTTATTTTTATTTTGAAAAACAAACTGAAAGCCGAATGGTGAAACAAGAAAGGTGTCAAATTTTCATAGTTTCTCCAAAGGATGGAGTAAAACCGCAAACTATTTGATAGACTGTCTTGGAGATGTCGCCGACAGGCATCTATTAGCGAAACACAGTACTATTCATGTCTCCTTTTTTGAGAGGGGATAAAAAATTGTACGATAAAAGCGGAATTCATTTCTGCCATAAATCTTGTAGTTATTTCTGCACGCTTGAGACGGAAGGAGTTGCAGCCGATGCGCTGTTTACTTTGCAGCGTTAAATTTATTGCCACTCTTAAAAATGCAATTGATAAATGAATTTAAATATAAATGCACGGAACTTGAAACGTTTTAGAAAAAACATGTCTGTAATAATCTGCACTAGCACCGCTTTTGTGGCCTAAAATCACCTTGTTGTGTTTAATGTCTCTGTCTATCTCCCTGCCTTTCAAGGCGGTGCTTTAGCACCACGACCTGATTCACCCTTTATGCCCCGGCGAGACCCAGAAGTCCCGCTTATATTAATTTAGTACTGTGAATTCTCACTTATACGCCGCATCATTTATGCGCCTTTTTCACTTATATGACGATTTTAAATGGTCCCAGCACATTCCATGGCAAAATAATGATAGTATCGTTCGTTTATGCGTCGCTCTAAAGATAAATATTTCACTCATGCGCCGAATGTTCCCTAAAGTGCAAAAAATTTAATTTATTTTCTTTAAAAAAGAGCATTTTTCTTCAATTTTTTCTTCAATCTTTCACTTTTATTGTTCTCGGAAGGGGTTTTTCCGCAAGAAGTAGAGTTCGGAAAGGGACAATTATCTATTATGCATCATTTAAAAGGGAATTTTGTAATTAGGTATGCTACAATTTTTGTTTTCTCTATATCATTGTAGTTACGTCACAGTAGTTGCCAAAGCGTAGTAATATGTCCCTTTTCTATAGAAACATTCTTATTCATTCTCTCATTAGAAACTATGTTGCGTTTCAGTCCTTTAAATAGGCTTGTTCACTTATACGTCTCTCTCACTTATGCGCCTTTTTCGGTTGGTCCCTTTCCAAGTAGCATCAACTCATCGGATTTTGCTCGGCCGATCAACAAACTCCTCGTAAACTGATCCTGTAACGCACGATGACATCGTTCCGATCAGTATCCGGCA
>JAXGGA010005542.1:0-77347 GCA_038373865.1 Uloborus plumipes
TCAATAAGCGTTTGACTGATCCAAAAATAATTACCCAAATACATAAATAAATAAAGCATTTCGTGAAGTCTAAAATAAAGTTATCCATTAAAAAAATTAATAACATCTCATTTTAAAATGCGGTTGATATTGTTTTCATTAAACATGAAAATCAGTAAAAATCTTTTGCTTCCAAAATGAATCGGATTTTCCCTGCTTCAAAACTCATATCAATAATGCATTTCTACTTTGCAAATAAAAATGGTGCTTTTTGGTATAATTTTCTTCTATTTTAATAAGAAAAAACAAAAATTCATTCTCAAAATAAGCTGAAAATTAGAACACCGTAAGATGTAATCAATTTCAAACTATATGAGATCGCCAGTGCGATTTTAGAAGATATGTAGAACAAGGTTAAAAAAGAACGCAAAAAAGTTTTGTTTTTCATACATTTGAATAAAGCTGTGCTCTGTTCTTCGAGTTGGAATCTTGCACCGCATAATGATTAAGAAAAGGAATCCACAAAGTGCAAGTGGTAAAACGAATCTTTTTCGCGATGCTAATCTTTTATAAAATAAAACTCGAGTTTTCATTAACGTTTCTAAAAACGATATCAGAATCATTCAAAAAATAACTATAAACGAAAAAACCTTAAATAAATCTAACTTACTCAATTTTTGTCTGTTATAGGGTCAAAACACAATTGTGAGTCTATTTATAGCTTGTGAAGGGTCACGATAAGTTGGATTGATATTTATGTTATGTATCGTTAAAAAATACTTATGAATAATTTATCTTTTTGGATTGCACTACTTTGTTAGTTTGTCTTGCAAATGAATTTCACATAAAAATAGAGACATTGAAATATTGTTTTATCTTGGTTCCATTCATTTCTCTATTTGTTTATAATTACCATCCGTTATTTTATAATTTAAAAAACTGCAAAAATTACTTAAACTAAATTGATAATAATTCTTATCTTAGAATTAGAAAGTTTACATTTATTGTTTTCAACAACAGTTGCGTATTTGCAGGTTTGGGGTACGTTGCAATGCTCTTTGGGGCTTCAGTGCTTGTCACAAAATTATGTAAAATATTTATCATTTGCATACTTGAATCTTAATCTTGATCACTCTTAAGTCCTGGGGCACCTCGCAGTTGCACCAGTTGCAATATGGTAAGTGCCGAATTCAAGTGGATCACTATTGTAATCGCTTCGAGGCGATCGCAAATAGACCAAAATTGCAATCGCTACTAGAAGTCGAATTACGGTTGTTTCGCATCTCGTAGCAATTGTAACGTTTCACTTGAATCCAAATTTATGAATTTGCGATTTCATTGGTGAGTTGCGATCGTCCGTGTTTCATTTTAATTTCTGCCTAAGTGCGGGATTCAAATGAAACACGGACGATCGCAACTCACCAATCGCAAATTTCCAAATTTGGATTCGAGTGGAACGAATTCCCTTGAATTCGACTTGCAGTAGCGATTGTAGTCTATTGCGATCGCCTCGAAGCGATTGCAATGGTGTTTAACTTGAATTCGGCCGTAAGTCCGCCACTGATCAACAATTAAAAAAAACCAAGCTGACCTAGGTTGGTCATCACTAAAGACAACTTAAATTATCCGAAAAATTTTATTAAAGGTCGTGTTCGAATAGCTTTCCCAGTTAACCAAGGCAGTTGATTCTCTGTTGGTTAATGGCGGCAATGTTTAATGTCCGTAGAACATTTTCGTTCACAATCTGTCTAATAGTGACTCTATAAGAAAGCTTCTGGTTAGTTCCTGGTGGGAGAAGGTTTTCCAATCGATTTATTCAAACTCTGTTGATAAAGAGGCCAAAATCATAAGAGCGATCAATGAATATCAAATTATTTTTTCAGCTGATAAAAATCGTTATTTTTGTAGTTACGCTGATAAATTTCATAGAAAGTTGGGAAAAGAAAATATATTATAAAATAAACATTCATAGTCTGAAAGAAAAAATACTTTTACATGTTTGCAATTAAAAATAATCTGACGGTGAATTCTATATGACGCCCTATTGAATTCTACTTAAACATTTCTTCTTTCATCGTTTTAATTATTGCCCACTGCCATTTTAGCACATATGTAAAATGTAAATATATATGGGCAATTCCACGGTAACTAACTTTACATTTTGACCAACTCTTATGCAGTTAGCTCCTTAGTACATACAAATATTGTTATAAAAACCTTGTACAAAAGCATTCAGTGAAAATGCCAGTCAAAAGCAAAATTAAAATGCAAAAATATTCGATGCACTTAAAATTTTACAAAATTTAGCAGTCAAAAATGAGGCAGTAACTTACGTTACACAAAAAGGGAACGGCATAATATGAAAATTGGTTCTAAGGCAAATTTCTGCTCTATTACAGCTCTTTTCTTGTTTGAAGTATAATTTATCAGTTTCTTATAATATTTAGGAATTAATTTTCATAAATTTAAAATTTTATTTAAAAAATTGAATTTTATGAGAATTTTTAACTGGGTAACTGACGTTACAGTAACTTACGTTACAAAATTCACTTACAAGCATATATTTATTACAAAAACTAATGAATGAAAATTACAGCTTAGTTTAGATCAAAATACTGAAAATTAACAATTATGAGTTAAATTTACAGAAATTTAATGCCAAACTCAATGATCAATCAAAAATATTACAAAACATAAGACTTTTAAATGCATACTGGCCGCTGGTATTAACAAGTTCAGGTAATTCTATTTTCGAATCATGTTTTCTCTTATAATAAATTTCCTCTGTCGTTTCTGGCCATTTCTGATTGGTTCCAACAGCAGCCATTACTTTTACTTTGGACTCGTTTTCTTCAATAATCGTCACAACTCAAGGATACAATGTATTTTCGTACTGCACCACACACCAGTCACCAGCTTTTATATCTGTTTTTTCTTCTTGTTCCTTAAAATACAACTAAACGAAACCCTACATTTTGTTCATTTCTGGCTCTTAAATGGTCATTGTGAATGTGCGGATCTTCAGAAAATTTTTTGATACATTTTACTTTTTCTAACATATTTCAATACTATCAAGAGTGACTTTTATTTATGAATTTGTAATATCCATATGACTTTTCTCATACCCCTTCTACCGCGCATCTTTTCTGCAGAGTTCAGTGGCATTTTAATGCAAAACAAAATATATTTCAATTGAAAGAGATAAACTATTTTTATATTTGTTTTTTCCAAAACATATTTGATAACTTTAAATCATAACAGAAGTCATTTTTGAATAATTCATAGTACATTACCTGCTAAATATTCTGAATGCAGTGATATTGTTTAAAGAGAATTAATATCTTAATAGCCCAAAAGAAGCATGTAATTTATAATAAAGGTGTATTGTAATCTTATTAAAAAACAGACATTTTAAGAAATATGAGTAATCTAAATTAAGTAAATACAATAGTACAATTAAAAGAATTATTGAATAAATTACTTCTATTAACCACATAGGTTTTATTTACAATTTACTTTATTTCGAAACGCAAGTATTGAAGTCTACTAAGGTAACTTACGTTATCTGCATATGTGGGTAACTTACGTTACACGTTTTGATTGTAGCACAAAAAATTAAATAAACAATATTCAAAAGAAAAGTACTGTTATTTGCTTAGTACACATCTATAATATAGAAAATATAACATAGTTAACATTGTATTGCCCTTTCTTTATTTGCTGTAAAAACTTTAACATGTTTTTGGTAACTTACGTTACATAGAACAGTGCCTTTTTGAAATTGACATAAATCACTTAATTAAATTGAAAACACTTGTTTCATCAATTCACAATATTAATTTAAAGTGTAATAAACAACAATCTTCCTTTGTCACATTTATCTAATGGAAAAAATTGAAACTTATCAATGTTGAAAGTTTGACCATTTGCTTCACTGAAAATAAAATTCTCTAATACCAACTTCAAAGTATTGCCGAAACTAAAAAACTACATTCCTAACAAAAAAAATGTTATAAATAAGAAACTTCAAACATTTTTAAAACAAAAAATATGCAGAACAGTCACATTACTCGAGTTTAATTTTTTCAACGCTTTTCCACACTTGCATGGAATTGCCCATATGCATTTACACAGAAATCGCTTGCTCACTATTGTAAAGTTTAAATAAGAATATTTAACTATTGAATAAACTATTACTGTCTCGTTAGCGCGCAATAACACATTAGAAAAAATATAGAAATATAAAAAGAATTGGCCATAGCTTTCTTGAAGATTTTTTTTTACAACTGTGAATCTGATGAATTAGAAATTTAAGTTGGGGATATTTTCTACTAGATAAAGCATACAATACCAAATACTTCTACATTTAATAAGACATCATCGTTTTTGGTTGTCTCAGTTCTAGGAGATCTGTAAATACAAGTAATAAACCTATTTCATACTACCTAATTATTTTTCCTTGAGTAAAACTACTTTTAAAAAATATTTGTGTTTGAACGTATTTTAATGCGAACTAAGCCTAAAGAAAACTCTTCAGTTTTCAACCAAGTTCAAAACGAATCCCCATTTGAGCAAAAGCTTAAAGTTGACATTAAATTAAGAAATCACAAAAACGACAGGAATGGACTGTTATGACGCATAGTATCATTGTTTATTTTTGTAAACGCCCTATTTGAGTAGAAATCATTGAACGCAACTTTCGAATGTTATTAGTCTAATATCAAAAAATTATTTTATTAAATACACGTTTCTCTCATTTTTTTTTTTCGTTTTTCGAGGATACTTGATGAAATTTATATGTTTTTTTTTTCTTTTTGCAAATTTATTTGAAGAATCAGGAAAGATAAAACGAGCAATTTTTGTAGAATGCTCTCTTTTATTTGTCCAGAGTTACATTTTAAGTTCAAAATCGTCCTAAAAGTTTGAACTGTTACAACTGCTTCTCCCTTACGCTGTTCCCTTTTTTGCTTTTCCAAATATCATGAGAACATTTATTCCCCGTTTTCCATTGCTTCTACGCCGTTTTCTTTTCTTTGCAAGTGAATGTCTATAAAAACAAAACAAGTAGATGTGAAACCGAAAGCTTGTTTTGTGGCCTTAATTTCTGAGCATGATTCACGGCCCCCTGGCATCATTTGTTCCGAATCGGAAGACTCCAACTCTAACACCTTCGCTGCTTAAGAAACCGAAAGATTAAGTTAACATCTAAAGATCTTTCAAGAGGTGAAATTTCTCATAGTTGTGATGTAATCGTTTAAAAGCTGGTTAGTTAGTAGCAAAAAAAAATGTAATCGATATTGATACGATAAGAAAAAAGACGCGAAGTGTTGGAAAAAACGAGGTTTTAAGTCATCGTAATTTTCGCCCACTTATACTCATATGCTACAATGTAATTAAGCAACACCGTAAAAAATGAATGTTGTTTTTACAGTATAATACAGCTAATTTTATAGTAATAAACTGTAAAAATTGCAATTTTGCAGTAATAAAATGTAAAATTTCTACTTATACAGTGCTAAACTGTAAAATTGCTAATTTTACAGTTATAAACTACGAAATAGTGAATTTTACAGTTTGTTACTGTGCATTTTACAGTTTTAAACTGGAACCTCTAGCCAGCATTATACTGTTGTTTTTACAGTATAATACAGCTAAATTTTGCGGCAATGAACTGCAAAATTTCTAACTTTACGGTAAGAAATTGTAAAATTGCTAGTTTTATAGCTTATTACAGTTTTAAATTGGAATCTCGGCTTCCAGTATTAAACTGCAAAAACAACAGTTACTTTTTTGCTGTAAACTGTGACACGTTGTAATTGTTGGTTAGTTTTGCAGTATATATTAAAAGTGTCAGTAGCTCAATAGTTAACTAATGGCTCAATTCAATTTTTCCGTTAAAAGATTCTTTTTTTAACCACTTCAGACCTGATGTCCGGTATACGGGACACGACCGTAATAGCAGCTAATCATTTGATACTTGATGAAATTGCTTAATGTTTTTGTTGGCTCTTTACAATATAATTAGTATTATTTGTGCAAACATTTTCTGGTTTTAGTACAGGCAGCATTCCCAAACATGGATTTGGAGATTGGATTTAGCTAGTTTTCCAACTATAAATTCTCGTCACAAAGTCGAGTTTTTTTTTTTTTTTAATTTTTAAGAAATACGTTATCTTTTACTTATCATTTAAAGTACGTATTTTATGTTTTATTAGTATTTGGATATCATATTGCAGTGAATTTTGTACGGTGTTTCATCATTTTTTTATCTGAAATATTTGCTTCAACTTATGTCTGGAAAATTCGACATTATCATAACTCTTTTAATTTATACTTAAAAACTTGAAATAAGAAGCTCAGAAATAAGAATAATTTAGCTCAGAGTTCAATTTTATTTATATTTTATCAAGGTAAATAAATGAAGAAAGCAAAATCTATGCTTACTATAATTATTAGAAAAGGATGACTTTCATGAAGAAAATCAACACAATATTTCATAGCTGTATTTAATTCACTTATTATTTTTTGAATATATAGTCAGTAAACCTTTTTAAGTTTCCAACTATTAACAGGCTTTGCTGATGGATTTAACCTTTCCCCATAAGCGATAAATGAAAAGCGGTGAACATTTTTTTTAACTGGAGTTCAACTTTTTAATTTTAGGAACTTTGTTATTTGGCAAACACATCGATTTCTAAGTTATAAATTTAAAAATTCAACTCTTTTTCCTTTTTCAATTCCTTTGCCATTGTATATTTTTACTATGCGCTAAATGCAAAAACACTTTCGAATTTGAAATAAGGTTGAAGAAAGCGATGAAAAGTTAAGTACCGTTTTTAATTCAACTGATTGACAACTGAGGAAGCAGTGAGAAAAATACGTAGCATTTAGATGTTACCTAAGCTTTTATTAAAATAAGTAGAAATTCTCCATCCAGTTTTACTGTAAGAGCTATTGAAAAAGAATCTAAAAATAGAAGTTCATGCCCGATCACAAATGATGCAATTTTTTAAAGCAGTTTTGTGGTTTAAAAATGTGTAGAAAGAATTTCATTCAGCATGTTTTCCATTTAGAGGTTTTTTACATGCATCTTATTTTATAAAAATTCTGTTATTGAGATACGACGCATTTTTATAAAAATTGGTTTCTTCTCGGGAACTTCACTATGTTTTACATCATAAAAACAGTTCTTCATGAAAGCAATAAAATATTTGAACTGCATTATATTCTTCTCATAATTCATTTTTTCCCTTGATTCTGATTTTTGCTTTAATGCTGCAGTTATATTTAAGAAAACTCACATTTTGTTTAAAAATTAGGTGTTAGCCCGACTACAGGAGTGTGGCACCTGTTAATAATTTCAAAATGAGTTCAATTCTTAAAATGGGTTAGAGGAGGAAGAATAGATGTGTGATATATTTAAAGTGTGAAATTATGAGTCTTATCAATGTAATGACAAAAAGCTGAAGTGGGAAACAGCTTTTTGTCGTTTTATATGCATGACTATAAACTACAGTACCAGGGTGTAAACAATTAGTATTCAATCTTTATTTCACTCAGGCCACATACACCTGACTCCTGACTATACTGCCGAGCTAAGCACAAAAGTGGTATCTGCACTCGAGCTCAAACTGAGATAAAACTCTTTAAAATTTTGCACCCTCGTGTATTTTATTCAGATAAAACTTTTTCAGAATTTTTTAAAAAATATTTCTCGTTCTCAAATGGCCATACAATTTAATATTTAGGGAAAATACGTCATAAAGAGCCACCTGGTGGCGATAACTCAATTTTGTTAAAAAGTGCAGATACGACTTTTGTGCTTAGCACGGCAGTATATCCCAATGCCTATAAATATAAACCTTAATAAAATTTAAGTTGGATTTTTTTTTTTTTTTTGATGGTGTCGCTGACTTCATTAAAAAAAGACCTTTTCTGGTTCTTCAAAAGATTGGTCAAATATTTTTGGGAAATAACAGATGTAGGAGGTGGCACGATCAGAAATTACTGAAATTTTGACAAATCAGGCCTTGGGTGTATGTGTAATGAATCGAAATTTGATCCCAGAGGCTGATCCAAAAAAGGTGCGTTAAGGCGAAATCCTGCTTTAGAAGGCTCAAAAAATGGATTTTATTTTATTGCTTAAAAATATTCCTTTTTTGTCTAAAAATGTGTAGGCAAAGTTTTTTGGCGAATTCGAAATATTCCCAGAGATACTGCACTGAACGCAGTGGGTCATCGAGCATGTAAACGACGCTCAGGCAGTTGGGGCGCGCTCTCTTCCCTCGGTCGAATAGCTCCAAACTATACCTGAAAAAGTTCTACTATCATTGCAAATGATAACTTGAATTCGTGGACGTACTTTTTTTTTGACAGGAAACTTTAGAGTCAGTTTTTTCGATTTTTCGTTTTTACGATTTTTCTGAACTGGTGCTCGTCGTTGTAAAAAAAAAGACGACCAATAAAAACAAACTAAGGCTTGTTAGCTTCAGTATTGTTTTCTTTTCCATTTGATCTAAAAGCATTGCAGAAAAAAAATCTTAGCAATTTTTTTAGAAAGTTGAAGTGATTGTTTTTTAAATAACGAGTGCTTATTTTTTTAATCATGAGAAAACATTCAAATGTTACAACTGTTTAGTTATTTATTGTTCGTAAAGAAGAAAAATATATGAAAATTATAATGATGTTTGATTTTGTTGTTTTATAAATTATCCCAATTAATCGTTTTGACATTCCAAAATACACTCCCGCTATTATTTATCAAAGTTCAAATATTTTACAATCATCTGAAGAAAAGATTGAAAATGTTTGTTTGCTTTTGTTTATTTTTTTAGTGATACCTATTGTCTTTTCTTATGAAGTAACGACATAGGGTATGTGTGTAAGCTCGTATTTTATCATTCGGCATATTTTGGCATTTCATTCGGAAAATTGAGAATTTCACCCCTCTTAAAAATGTAAGTTTGGGGCGCCCTGAATAAAATGTACTCTTGCTGTTTTCAATGAAAATGATTTATACACTGCTCGACATTGAAAATGTAACACCAAGAAGGAGTGGTCAGAAATTGATGAAATTTGGAAAGAAGACAGAGACAGCATGGAGCAATAAGTGATATTTATTTCAAAATAAATAAGCAAAATTTAGAGCGAGGACGGCGTCGGCTCAGTAAGAAGTAGGACCACCGCGGAAAGCGATGTACGAAGAAACACGTCTAGGCATGGAGTCAATAAGCCTGCGGATGGTGTCCTGAGGGATGGCACTCCATTCCCTTTCAACCATTTGCCACAGTTCGTCCTCTGAACGAGGCAATGACAGGTTCTGCAAACGGCGTCCAATCACGTCCCACACATGTTCGATTGGTGACAAGTCAGGAGAGTATGGTGGCCAAGAAAGCATCTGTACACCTCGTAGAGCATGTTGGCTGATTCGAGCACTGTGAGGCCGTGCGTTATCCTGTTGAAAAATTGCATTTGGCAGACCCTGAAGGTAGGGGATTGCCACCGGCCGCAGTACATTATCTACATATCGTTGGGCCGTCATAGTGCCCAGGTTCCGAACTAGAGGTGATACGGAATTGTATGCAATAGCGCCGCAAACCATTATGCCACGTTGTCGCGCTGTGGGGCGTTCCACAGTTACTGCCGGATTCGATCTTTCTCCACGTCGACGCCACACACGTATGCGATGACTATCGCTGGACAAACAGAAGCGGGATTCATCTGAAAACACTACGGTTTGCCATTCTGCCATCCACGTCGCTCTGGTCCGGCACCATTCCAAACGTTGGAGTCTGTGCTGTGAGGTCAATGGCAGTCTTCTTAGCGGGCGCCGTGATTGCAGGCCACGTGCAACCAGTCGACGGGAAATGGTTCTGGTCGACACAGGAACATCCAGGGTACCTTGCACGTGCTGCAGAATCGACTTACAAGTGACTTGCGGGTCCGCCACAGCTTGTCGGTGAATCCGTCGATCCAAGCGGTCTGACGTCACTCTGGCTGCACCTGCACCCCTCAATGTGGCTACATTTCCTCTTTACAACCATCTCCGACACAGCCGATGCACAGTGCTTGCATCCATGTGGGTATCAGCTGCAATTTGACGTATGGACCAACCTCCCCGTCTCAGTCCGATCACCACACCCCTTGTAAATTCGTCTATATGCTGGAAGTGTCTTCGCTGAGGACGGCATGGCATTTCCTCCTAACACACGTATCCTTCGAGACAAAAACCAAATTTCTCCGATAATTAGTCGGGCAGAAAAACCAACATGAACATATCCCACTTTTCAACTTCATTCTCTTATATCTTACTTCACGTGCGTCGGAGAGCTGCGCATTTCATATCATTTGCATAACTCAGTGACGTGCGTCTACGGTAAAATTTGCATGAACTTCTGACCACTCCTTCTTGGTGTTGCATTTTCAAGGTCGAGCAGTGTGTTATCAGAACATGCTCTAAATGTATGATCAAATTAAAGTATTAAGTAAAGATTCATAACAAGGATTTAACAAACAAGTCCAAACTGAAGCTGTTAGAGCAATGCAGTATGGGCTATATTGGTTGCAGACCGTACCCTAACACCAGAATCGATTGCCTAGAAAGTGGATTTTTATCACGGTCGGGTTGCAATAGTTTAGATGAATAAACAGCTTTTCGTTAGAATTCCGCCCACAACTATAAATTATTGTTTATACTCTAATGTTATTATTATTATTTGTAGCAGTATGACCTAAAGAGGATTGTTTTAAACTGCAGATCTTACTTTTAAAACAACCTAAATTGCTTAAATGCTTATTAAGGAACATCTATTAGTTATTATGGTGTTTATCGTTCTATAAAAGTCAACCAAACTTTGCAGTTGGTTTCAGCAATTTGAATTTAAATAATAATATAAGTGCGCCAAATTAGGCCACATTAAGTTTTCGGAGGCAATATCTTTCTCGTTTATGATTCAATTTTTGTGCATTCATCTAATGACTCATAAAAATAATGAAAAAAATCCTTCCTTGTGAAAATTTAAGTTGAAATTATGTTTGTAAACACTTTAACACAAAATGGAAATTTGATTTGATTAGGAACAGAGGTTCCCAAAATCCTCACTTTGATTGTTCATTAATAATGTAATTTTGAAATATATTTTTTACATAAAGAGAACCACTGATTTGGAAAATAGTAGTAGTAATAATAATTAATTAATTCCTCCTTTCACTAACATCAACGCTACTTTTACGATACCTTTAAAACACAATCCTGTACCTCAGAAATAGAACGACGTAAGTCCAAAAATGGATATTTTTACTTTATTACTGCATTCTATGCAGAATTGACCCATAAAAACGTTATTCTGTAAAACAAATTCCTTTACAATCATTTAGCAGCATTAAAAGAGCGCGAGTCCCATCTTTTGCATGCATCCGACCATCGTTTTTGCTCTCTACTGAAAAGCTTCGAGAATGGACTTAACGTGCCTGGTTCTGAGGCACAGAATTTACAAAGCTAAATGTTTCATTTTACGACAGAAAATAAAATAAGTCTATATTATTTTAATGATTTTTGCATTCCCCCAGACCCAGAAGGAAACGACAATTGAAGCACAGAAGGTAAATCAATTGTAGAATCTACTGAAACAATCTACGCTAAAACAATGTATAAATGCTATTGTATCTTTTCTAGGTAATGTCAAAGAATGAAAGCTCACAGAATGCATCAGCTGACAAACGGAATGATAACCATCAGTGACTTGCCCTTTTTATTGTTGCTCATAAGGGTATTTAATTTGATGGCATTGCAGATGAACCAAAGACATAAAGAGAGGGAAATAAAGGTCTCTGGTAATGCTCCCATCAGGTCATGAACTCGATTTTTATTTCTGCGGCTTTTATTGGAACAAATTACTTTATTTTTAGTTTCTGCTGTCATTTATACTTTATATTTTTTATTCAATAATTTTAGCAGGAAATATTGCGACATTACGTTGACTAGAAGACAGTAAGCAATGCAAATATATGTGCGTACATATATTTGCGTATGTGCGTAGGGAGCTCCCCAGATGGGCGGGGGGGGGGGTACTGCTCAAGTTGCGCCATCAAAACTTTTGGGGGGAGAGGGATTTTTTTAAACTAATTTATTTATTTATTCAAATTATTCATAAATTTATTTTTTTTAACTTAAATTATTTACGATTTTTTAATAAAAATTATTTATTAATTCATTTTTCAATTTAAATTATTATTTTTATTTCTTTATTATTACTTATTTATTTATTTTTTTGTGTGAATGTGTGTGTGCTTGGAATGTCTGGAAGGGGAAAAAAGCTATTATATTCTGCGCATAATTCTAACCTTTAAAAAATTAATAATAAAAATAAAAATAATAGTTATAATTAAAAAAGGATATGATTAATATTTAAAAACATACATAAAATAAAAAAGAAGGGTAAAAATAAAAATAAAAAGCACAAATTTGGGGGGGGGGGGGGATTTGTGCCATTAAGCTTGGGGAGATGGGCGCCCTTGTGTGCAAAAATTAAATAAGGAGCTTGCGGATGTGTGTGGCATCAACACATTAATACCCAGATTCAGGTTTTTGATAATTAATTGGATAAAAAAAATATTTAATACTTTGAGATTTTTTAACTCTTTTAACCCGATTGAGACGGAAATGACTTTCGTGTTAATGCATCGTTGTAAGCAAAACAAAACTGAGTTTAACTGCTTTAGAAGTGGTTAGAGACTATAACAATGAAATTTTCTCCGTGAATGAACATCACTCACTGTTGTGCGTAATGTTTGTTCGTGCATACTTCATGCTCTTTCTTAGTAAAAACAGAATATATTAATGCTATAAATTTAAGCTTCAATATGATTTTATCTTTGTCTTCAGTGTTTTGTCTCTATTTTGTGAATTTCTGATTTTACTTAATATTGTCAGTCCTTTCTTTCTCTTGATTAGTTAGAATTTTAAACTTCATCTATGTGTGTGTTTTAAAAAGTTTTTAAATTTTTATAAATTTTATATCCAACCCATAAAGCTTTATGGGTTGTCATTGTTTGGCACAGTATAGCCTATAAAGGCTCTTGCGCCAGTAAATCCAAAATAACCAACCTACCAATAAGCTTCAATATATCTTTGATGTTATGTTTTAAATTTTCTTTTTTATTATTATCGTATCCCATGTAACACAAAATATAATATTATTCGAATACGTGTTTTTTATGACGCTCTAATTAAATTGCTTACTGTATCCTTAACCTGTCTCCTTATAAATTTCTTTGTAACCGAAGATAGTTTTACAGATCTTAACCCTTTTTTGAAGTTTGATCACTGAAATTCAATACCAAAAATAAACACTTGCTACATACAACATTCTTTCTCATACATACACTTAACACCATTTTAAATGGCTCTCAGATTCTTATGACAGTAACTGTAATTTGAACATCCTGCGCTGCATCGAATCACATTAAGTATTCTCTAAAATGGCTCTTTAAATAGATAACAGTAATGAAATCAAATACGAGTACGCTGAAAGGGAAAAGGTGGAGCTCTAATAACAACTTCAAACAACGACAAAGAACTCAGCTATGTCCTCATTTATATCGGAGGAGATTTTATTCTTGTTTGATAACAGCGTTTCATATTATACCCAATGACATTATGTTGTGAAATGTGTAATGGAAGCGTAGCTATTGTGCGAATTAAAAAAAAAAGTAATTAAAACGAGCTTGCCTTATTATGTGATAACATCGGTTAAAATACTTTCATATCTACTTTTTCAAAACTTAAAATATTTTTTTGAAAACGAAATAGGGTAGACAGACCAGTGAATGAACACTTACTGTGAATGAATACCTCGTAATTTTCTTTAAAAAATAAGTTTTTAAACAATTTTTCTTAGATGAATCAGCAGTAGGCACGTCAATCTACACATTTCTAAAAAGAAAAAAACATTTTTCTTAGATGAATCAGCAGTAGGCACGTCAATCTACACATTTCTAAAAAGAAAAAATCATTTTTCATAGATGAATCAGCAGTAGGCACGTCAATCTACACATTTCTAAAAAGAAAATGGCTAGAAAATGCTGCGTCTGTGTCTTGTTTGGAGTGTTCAGTTCATTCACTGGGTCAAGGCACTTTTTCTCCTTTCAACCCCCCCCCCCCAAAAAAAACTGATCCAAAACCATAAAAATTAGCGCAATATTTTTGAAAATAATTACATAGATCACCTAAAGTATTTTTACTGTCATGTGACAATTGCTACAAGTTTTAGCAATGCTATTAAATTTTGAAAACGAAATTTCGCTTAAGTGCTCATTCACTAGTAGGTTTACCCTATATATTTGAAGTAAATAAATCAATAAACGAAATAGAACAACAAATATTAAGAAAACAAGAATAATATAACATCGATGTCTAACTAACTCCTTCTTATTGCAAAGTGTTCTCTTTCAGTTCCGTCTCAAATAGTGTTTTTTCCCCTTCCTGGATTGGACCATTTTAAAGATCCCCAAACATTTCTTATTTTCATGAAAAAAATCACTCGAAAGCATAAAAATGCATTTTTGAACTGACTTAAAACAAACAATTTCCCTGGAAAAAAGTACTGAATAGCAAGAGGGGGAGGGGGAAGGAATCGCGTAAAGTAAGATCGTTTTTTATACACTTTTAGATGGCCCAAATTTTCACGAGATGATACAACAGTAAAAGCCCTCCAATACGGACACCTAAGGGAACCTAAATATTGTCCGGTTTAAAGGGGTGTCCACTTAAGGGAGGGACAAGAAAAGTTAATACAAAATTAGTTTCCAAATAATTTAATTATTACAGAGCAATTGACTACACATATTAAAAGAAAACTTATTCACTGATCAAGAGTTATATCTTTGTAATTACAGAAAAATAATGAAATAACTTTAGTTCATTAAAAGCATTTCACCACTGAGGCGTATTAATTTTGTTAATTCATTAATGGGTTCTTCCTCATTTTCGATTTTCTCTTTCAAAGTCAAAGCTTAGCGAGGCATTTTTAAGTGCAGCAGAGGCCGCATTCTGGCAGTAGAGGTTTTAAATAAGAATTAGAGGTTTTAAATTAAATCAGGTTCTTAACGTCTATCGTAAACACTAAAGAGCACATGGCGGCAGGACCCTATGATCTATAGTCCTGACATGGCGGACAGTTTGATTACTCTAGGGAGAAGATCAAAACATTTAACCAGTTTACCGAGTAGAGTCGCACTCTATGACCAACAGCTGTATTTCTTAGAATCCGAGCTTTCCCCCAGAGCCTAAAATGTATTCCCTAAGAAAAATAAACATTCGCTTTCCACCGCAGCAAAGACTTTTTCCTGTCAAGTTCTAAAATGGTAATGTATTTGTGTGGTTTGTTGTGGAAGAAGTGTTACTAATTCCCCTTTATGGTTGCCTACCTTTGTGTACAACAATCTCTCTGTTGGAAGTGAACTGAATCAAGTATTTTCAATGGATCTCTTATCTTTTTCTTTCTCCCAACAAGAAACTAGACAGATTTCTCCGAACTTGTCGTCGTTGTCCGTTTTAAGGAGTAAAAAAAGAGCCTTTTTGCAAGATAAGCTGTGTCCGTGTCGAGTTAAGTGAGTGTCCGCTTTAATGAGGGGATTCTTAATGGTTTAACCCTAGAAAAAGGACGGGAAAAAATAAACTGACCGTAATGAGGGGTGTCCGCTTTGAAGGGGTGTCCGTCAAGCGAGGTTTCACTGTAGTACATAATTTTTGTAACGTAAGAATAGACCTTTTAATCATTGGGAAAACATAAATATAAGCAAGAAAATAATATTAAAACTTGAAAACTTATAAGGGGGAAAAATACTTCTCGCTTAGTAAATCGCTGTCAAAAACAAAAAAAAAAAGGTTTTTAGTAACATTATAAGCTTAACATGAAGGTAAAGATGTTTTACTTACCTAATAAGATTTACGAAAAATTGCTTCCGGCAAATTTCTTTAAAAAGTGCAGTGCTTTGATTTCACTTCACTTATATTCTATCATGTGACTAGTAAGAGTTTTTTTTTTTTCTATTTCTATGGGGTGGGGAGAAATTAAATGCTTTGATATCACGATTTATATACGCATCAATGTTTACCTCAGGCCCGAATGTGACGTTCTTCTATTATTCAAAATTAAGCAAAAAACTTTTCAAAATCATAACAGGAAATATGCAAATGAGCGGTATGTCCGAGATCTTTCGAACAAGAACTGCTTTGTTCGATTCGAATTATTCTCTCAAAACTCATTAAGTGGGAGCAGTCACACATTTCCACCATCTCATAACCATGTTTTTCAATTCCTGTTTTCAAATACTTTTTGAATTAAATTATTTAATTTTCTATTTTATTTTCTTTCTTGATATATTTTTACTTCCTCTTTTTTTTATTTTAACGGAAAGTCAGGTTTAAATTAATGAGTGATTGCACTGCAATTAAACAAGACCTATATGAAAGACATATTATTCTGGAAATGTAATTTACTATTTCAAACGTAATTCATCCATTTCAAGCTTTATCAGAAGTTTCTCATAATCATAAATGTCGCCTACATTTGAAGGCTTGCTTCTACTAAGAGTGTAGGAAAGCAAAGTTCGAACTATGCCTTGAAGAAACATTTTTTTTTGTTTGGAAATCGAGAGAAATATTAACATCATTTTGCTCAGATTTTGAAAAGCTGATAAAATTTCACATTGAGTCTTCTTGATGCTGACGAAATGAAACTATTTCACAAGACATTCGATAATACCGTTCCAAAATTGCCCGATATCTAATCTGAATGTCAATGAAGTCTGAATTACTGTATCAAACTATCGCTTAGACCAAAATATGTGCCTGAAAGATTAGATACTGTCTAAAATTTTTTCGTGCGATCTCCGAGACATCTGCGCACGCGCCAAGTCTCTTCGGACTTTTTCGAAATAGGGGGGAAAATTAACGAGGAAGTAGTAAGCGGACAAAAGCTGAAGTCATCGGGTAGTGCGCATCCTAAACCTATCTCCCCTTTTCAGATGGAATCGTCCGTGGCACCCAGGCGCACAATACGCAAACAGACAGTATGTCTAATTTCGTATGTGGGAATTGAGCCTTATTATGATGAATACTAACACACAAAAGGAAGAACATGGTTCGACAGACAAATGAAACTGTAATAATTCCATCAAACAAGGATCAGGAGACTCATGAAGAGTTAAGCCAGCCTACTTTAAGGCCTACTAATACAGATTGTGTAATAGTTAAATGCCATTAGATTTCAACTTCAACTGATTTTAAGTATTTTTGTTCTTTGGTGAAGTAAAAGTATTTCTCTAATGTAAAAATAAGTATTAAAAATAATATTGTTGAAATTATATCAATTTTTAAAAGTTATATTTAAAAAATTTCGCGAAAAATCTTAACAAACTTTTATACAGTATTCTGGTGTGCGACTAATTCTAGTATTACGATTAATAGTGTTTTAAGTGTAGTAGTGTTGAAGACCAGCAGTATTGAAAGTGCACTTGCCGATATTTTTCGGGGAAGAAACTGTTTGAATTGGACTATTTTCTCAAAAGTAATTATAGGGAACAGACAGACCGACAAACATTTTCCTCATCTAAAGACTCTACTTCATTAAGTTATGGTATGCATTTTGGATTTTTTTTCTTGTTTTTAGTGATATTTTTCAGGAGCATTAAGCATTCTTCCGCACTTTCTTCTTTTTTTTTTAGGAAAAAGTGTGTATTTTATTCAGAGATTAGTTCGTAAAGCCTTTCAAAAAATATTAGAAACATTTAATGGTTTTCGGTGAGCCACGAAAGTTTTCTTAATAAAAGAAAATTAACTCTCTTAATTCACTGTTCTATCTTACAAATAAATATTTTATACTTTTTAAAGTGAAAAGCAGGATAATAGATAAAAACAGAAATTTGGTGTTATGCTGGAATTTAATAATCTTATATATTATTTCTCTAGCCTGTTTTTCTGTAACCAAGTGAGAACTTCAGTATTTCTTTATCAAATTCCGTGATTTATCGCTTACTTTAAAACTTATCGTGTCGGCTATTGACAAAAAATAAATCTAGTGTCTAAAAATAGCTTTTTTTTAAATGTTTCTTTTTTTTTTCGTTTTTTACTTGCGCATTACTTTAATGAATACCATTCAATAACTTAGCTATAGTGGTGTAGTTAAATAAAGAGTTGTGCCAAAAAACGCGAAGATTGTAGATTCCATCCTGCTATGGGTTTTTTCGATTTTGATTGACGTTTTTCCACCGGGGTATTTTGATTCCAATTTCCAAGAACATATATTTTTAACTCGGTGTAGGATTTCAAACCACAGCTGAAAAGTTTCATAAAAACCGGGAAAAGAAAATGTTTGTTTTAGCATGGAAATTTAGACTGATTGATTTATCTAAAAGATGCATTTTTGTTGTTGTTGTTGTTTTCTTAATACTTCATAAAACTACGAAAGTAAGGGTTCATTTCATTTTCTTTTAAATCGGCGAAAAATAACAATTCAAATTGTGCTTGTTTTTTGAAAAATTACTGTTAAATATCGAACTTTTGAACTACTGCTGTCAAGCGCGAATACTTCTGGCAGATCAGTTAGTATGGTGCATTAAAATAACGGGTTTACTTCATTGTTTTTTACTGTAAAAGTAAAACGAATTACGTGGAAGAAAACAAAAATAATAAAAAATAAATATTTAAAAAATAAATTTTTCAACTTCACTTATGTTTCATACATAAATGAAGGCTATGTATGAAAGTTCACTACTGTTTTATAAATAAATGAACGCCATGTATGAAATTTCACAAGTCCTTGCTCTGTTATAGCAAATTTATACTAAAATATATGTTTCAATGTAAAACTTAAAGAGGGAAAACAAGCTCAACGAGTCAAACTTTCAATCTATTGAATACTAGTTTTTTAAAATGGAATAAATGCATAACATTATTTTGGATTCATTACTATATTTAAGAGTTAACCATTTTTACTTAGCTACATTTTACGAACTTTCCGAAAACTCCCTTTTCTAGTTTCTTTTATTCTTATTTCACCGCAAAAGAAACGACAAAAACTTGAAAACAGCTAAACCCACGTTCAAAAGATTTCAGTTCAAGTAATTGCTGGTACTTCAGAATAAGTCTACATTGTCCTACTTTTAGCTATCTTTGGCTTCAAAAAGAAAATAAAACTACTTGCACTTGCATGAAGATACTTCGTTAGATATTTGAGTTTAAAATGAAATGATAATTTAGAAATCTATAAATATGACAACAGGAAAAGTGCACGTTAGCTTAATAATGATTTTAAATTTTCTGAAATAGTGCGAGACGAATATAAATATTTATTAAAAAATTCGGAAAATTCCCGAAGCTATTATTTATAGCAATAAGTAAATTAATGATTGCTTCAAATATTTAATTTAGTACCGATGAACGAAGCATAAATATTGTGAAGCGCAAATAAATTTCAGAAATGCTATGATTGTTTAAATATTTTATAAAAAATAAAAAATTATGCGTTATTAAACTGAACCGTTGTCTAAAACTGTAGAAAATGAATTTTACTCTTAGTTAGAGCGTTATTTATTCTATCATTTAGTACACATGTATATGTAATGTGGATATCTCACAAATTTCAATCTGATTAATTCTGTAAATTGTATGCAATAATTTTTCTTTTGTCGTATACAATAATTTTTCTTTGTCTAATGTCGTTATTCGAAAGGAATTTTTAAAGTGAATATTTTTGCAAACTAGTTTAAAGAAAGATTTTTTAAAATAATTCCGTAATATATTTTTCGTCAAGAAAATTATGTTTAAATCATAATTTTCTAGCATTTTATAAATTTATTATTTATGGCTTAAGAAATTGAAAACATTCTCCCCGATATGTCGCTACTGAAGCGAAACTTGAAGAAGTTTTGGTCTCAAAATTTATCCCCCAAAACGAAAACTCAACTGTTTGCTGAATTTACATAGTCGTATTTTTTCTCAAAACAACTTTTTATTTTAATCTTTTTAACTAAGTAACGCTTCACAAAACTACATGTGTAGATCATTGCAATGTATATGGGGCTATAATTTAAATTTGGAATGAATACATATTTTTTTTTATGTAAGTATGATCATTCACTACTTGAGTGCTAACAAAAAGTTGAGCAATATTTTTCACCAGCCTTCAATAGTTTCATCGGTAAATAAAAATGTTATTTATTACTTACTCTAAGGAATAATTTAAGAATAAATGCTTAAAAATACTAGTGGCCTGAGTCTTTTCAGTCTAATTTTATTTGTTCAAGTGCAGTATTTTTAAGACATTGGAATATTTTTCTTTAATTTTCTTTAATAGTTTTATACTTACATACATTACTTTAAACTATTATCTTAAGTATTATTTCTCTGGTCTCTCTGTTTCTGTTACCACGCGAACACTTTAAACCTCATTAGTACTGCTGCATTCAAACCGTAAAAGAAAACGTTTATTTTAGCATGTTAATTTAGTATAAATAATCTTTCTTAAAGGTGTTTTTTGTTGTTGTTTCCTTAATTACTACATAAAACTACGAAAGTAATGCAGCATTAATTTAATATTATTATTATTATTTTTTTTTGAACAACCGAAAGATAATTCATTCATCGCCTGTTTTTCAAAAAAAAAAAAAAAAACATGAAAAATAATCAACTTTTTGAATTACTGTGTGCTGTCAGACTTGAATTTTACGCTATGGTTAGCTGGTTTATATTACTTTAAAAAATACTTGTATGATTTTCTAAATGACTCATAAACATATAATAATAGTATTTTATGCCTTTAATAACAAATGCAGCTCAGATTACTGGATTTCCTTAGGAGAAATATCGTTTTCATTTGTAATAGTAATAACTTCATTGTTTATTAAAAATATCCTATAATACTTTTGAAATAGTGCAAAAAATATGAAAGTAGAACGACTACTGCAAAGCGTTTAAAATAGCAATAAAATCAATTACAAAAATCAGTGCTTTTTTTTAAATAATTTGAAAAAATGAATTTAACAATGAAGGACTTATTTTGAACTTGTCTTTTGATGATGCATAAGATTTTTTTTTCTAATTTAATAATAAAAAAAAACACCAAGAATGCGAAATTTTGAGTATTTTTTTAACGCGTTTCAGCAATTTAATTAATAATTAAGATGTGGATGAGAACAGAGCTTGAAAAATTAAGAACGCTAAGGTCAATTCGTTTACTGAATTTTCAGCATAACTAGTATAAGTTACGCAGTTTTTAGCTGTTAGTTTTTTAGCATGCAAAACATTAGTGAATATTGATAACCTGTTATAATATTTGAGAACTGTTTGAAATCATTAAGGCAGTGTATTATTTTATACTAATTTCGTCATAGTGATAAAAATTTCTTTATATTTTCAAAAAAATTACAAATTTTGTCAGCTCACATTCCAGTACAACGAAGTTTAGTTTGAGTTTTGGGACTTAGTTTAACGTAGATATGAAAAAGACTTTAAGCAACATGAAACATTCATTTGTATTTTAAGTAACGTTGTTTGATTTTGCTTCTCATGCATTAAAGTAAAGGTTTCGTCTTTTTTCATGATTTAGTTTATTGCATTATGTTTCCTTAATTAGCTAATAGTCATTATTTTCTTAAATATTTTCAGCTGTTTCTGCTCGTAAATTCTAAAAGATAAAATTTTAGTGCTAAGGGGCACCCCCCCCCCCCTTTTTTTTTCATGATATATTATGGAAACAAAAATGTGATAAATGGAACTTCAGTTTTTAGCTCTGCAAATTTTTAAAACTCTATTTTTCGACGGTATTTTATTTATTTTTTTATTCACCTAGTTATGAAATTTTACGAGCACGTGTTATGTTTTCAGAATTTTGCGTTCTTTTTCATGTTTTTCCAATTTACAGTCAATTCAAAGTATTTGTTCCAATCTCAAAAATTGATTCTTGCCTTCCATAGATGGGAGATACGAAACTGATTTTGCTTTTGGAGAAGCATGCGGATTTGTTTACATTTTTTCGTGTATGCTATTGGCTGCCTCCAAAATGAAACCGCCATTTTTAAAGTACATAACTGTCCGTTGTTGAAACCATGAATTTAAATCTGGTAGAACATTACCGTACTTGAGAAAACTGAGAAAGGTTGTTATGCTTTAATAATAATAATGATAATAATACTAACTAGTGTTATTATTATTATTAACTGAACAAAAAATAAAGATTATTAATATCGTACTGAAAAATGTACCTTGTTCTAAAATCAAGTAGGATTAATATGTTATATCCATTGTGTATGTGTATAAGAGGAAGATTGAGAGAAAAATAAACTTATTAACTATTTCTATAATTTTTTTATCAAGCTTAGGACGAAAACACTTTCTTCCTTTATTTTTCTAGAAAACAAGCCTTGAAGGTATTTTATCCGAACTTGAATTTCATAAATTAGTTTATTTTTAATTAGGAAAAGTTTTAAATTTTATGAAGAGGTTTTATCTCTCAATTTGTCAAATTATATGAACATAGCAGTATTCTTAGTGCTAAATCCCCTTTCGAAACTTTCTGATTTATACGTTGCCATAAATTACAGGAACTTAAACACTTAAATTAGTGGCGTGGGCTGTAAACTAAGTTTAAACATACAACTGAGAGTTAAAAAAAGAAAAATTGTATTGGAACTTTAGAAATAAAATGCCCCTTAACTTATGTTATAATAAATCTGCTTAAATTTTCTCAATTGCAGAAAATTTTTAATGCTTTACAAGAAGGCACTGTATGATTGACAGATCTTTAATGCTGAAATTATGAGATACAAGACGAATAATGCAGATTCGACTTCAAAAAAAAATCATATTTTTGAGCTTGATTGACCGAAGTTTTCGAAAATTTTGTCTTAATATCTTCAAAAATTAATAGCAAAATTGGAATTCTTCGGAAAATTTTGTAAGACTCTATACTAAAAATCCACTGAAGTTGACAATACGGCTTAGACTGCCTTAAATGTTAAAAATATACATTAATACATTTTTTATTGTTGTTATTTTTACCTATTTCTGTTGGAGAATGATGCTTTGTAAATTTTGAACTTAAATATTTCTGTTTTATTTTTCTTTTTTTCCCTTCAGTCCCACTCTCTCTTTTCGCGCATTCGTAAAAAGTTTTATTTGGTACTTTTGTTTTCTTAATTTGAGAAACGAAATAGCAAAAAATGAGTTGTAAATTTCAAAAAATTAGTTTTCTACTTATGTCTTTTCCTCTCTTTTTTTCACTTTCATCTGTCTTTCTTTTTTTGCTTTCATAAGACGTTCCATTTTATACTTTGTTTTTTGTGATTGCGTTTTTTAGGTTTTAAAATATTTGTATTAAAGGAATATCTGGACAAAATATCTGTTCATATTAGTAAAAGTAAACAAACCAATATTGCTTACCTCCGAAACAATGATAGCCCAAAGCAATAGACCGGTGGAAGAAAATCAACAAACTCTCTTCTCATAAAGGCACATAATTCATCACCACTTTCTCACAGATTCCAACAAAGAAAAATTTCGAGGAGCACAGATGGGGGATCGACACCGAAACGGACCGTTGCCACATCGAGTATCCAAAATAGCAGTCAAAAAATTACCGAGCGGGCTCGAGAGAGAAAGCTTTTTGTCAGCAACAGCAGCAGCAGGTAAAAGTGAAACTGGGAGCTTGAGGGGGAATGATAATGAGGCAAAAGAACCCTGGCTATCCGTTCCGTTGCCGAAGTACCAACTGATCGTTTTCGCCAGTTACCTGTTTTCTTTAGATATGTTTCACTGTCTCTTTTCTCTCCTGACCCACATAGAGAGTCCTCTGCAAATAGGACGCGAGATTAGAAAGTTCTTGGGTTGAAAAGGAAAGGATGGCTGGCGGGGTGAGTGGAGGAAGCAGGGGGGGTTGCTGTTACGGTGGTTTATATGCCTCCTTCCGAAACGTTCGTTTTATTTTTAGATGTAGAAACCTGTTGAGCTTGGCTTTGGAAAACTTTCATTTGATAATTTTGATTGCGTGAATTCCAATAATGTTTGTTTTGATTCTCTTAACACAATGATTATCCTTTCATTGAAAGCAGTAGTTTTGCAATTAACTCATTTTACCGCAATATTTCACTACCTGCATGATAACAATGCACCCCTAATAATTGTTTTGAGTTTTGAACACTTACTGACATAAAGGTTTTATATTACTCCTTCCGAAACGCTGGTTTTATTTTTGGATGTGGAAACCTGTTGAGCTCGGCTTTGGAAAACTTTCATTTGATAATTTTGATTGCGTGAATTCCAATAATGTTTGTTTGGATTCTCTTAACACAATGATTATCCCTTGATTGAAAGCAGGGATTTTGCAATTAAGAAGTTTTCCCCAATAATTTTGCCTGACTAACAATGCACCCTTAATGTTTGATTAGAATTTTTAAACATTTACTGTAATAGTAGTTTTTATAACATCTTCAGAAACGCTTACTTTATTTTTAGATGTGGAAACCTGTTGAGCTCAGCTTTGGAAAACTTTCATTTGATAATTTTGATTGCGTGAATTCCAATAATGTTTGTTTTGATTCTCTTAACACAATGATTATCCTTTCACTGAAAGCAGTGGTTTTGCAATTAAGTAGTTTTCCTTAATAATTTCACCTGCAAAACAATGCTCCCTTAAAATTTGGCACCCTTGCAAGAAAAGTGACACAAGTTGGAATTGGCTAATTTTACGGTAGAGTACTAAGAGCATTAGTGGTTTTTTATTAGTCAGCTGTTGCTAGTCTTTTCCAATGAGTATTCATTGATATTTTTTAATGAAATATCGGCAACTTAAGTTTTCTGTATATTACTACTCTTTTAGTTTTGTCCCATGTTTTATAGATTTATACATTTAAATTTTAGTTTGACTTATGTCACTATTAGCGCTAATTTCAGTTGTGACAGTTTTCCACATGAAGAAACATACTGTTTTGAGCTGTTTTATACAAAAATTAGAAAAATAGTATTTTTCGACTTATGTCATTTTTCTTGCAAGGGTGTGATTTGCTTTGAATTTCCAATATTTACTGTTATAGTGGGTTATATGATATCTTCAGAAACCCTTGCTTAATTTTTAGATGTAGAAACCTGCTGAGCTCAGCTTCAGAAAACTTTCATTTGATACTTTTGATTGCGTGAATTTCAACAAGGTTTGTTTTGGTTTTCTTAACACTGGTTATCACTTCATTAACAGCAGATTTTGCAATTAACTCGTTTTCCCAAACAATTTCACCTGCATGATAACAATGTACCCTTAGTATTTGTTTTGAGTTTTCACATCATTTACTGTTATAGTGGTTTACATGACATCTTCAGAAACTCTGGTTAGATATGGAAACCTGTTGAGATGAGCTTTAGAAAACTTTCATTTAATAGTTTTGATTGCGTGAATTCCAATTATGTTTGTTTTGGTTTTCTTAACACTGGTTATCACTTCATTAACGGCAGATTTTGCAATAACTCGTTTCCCCAAACAATTTCACCTGCATGATAACAATGCGCCCTTAGTATTTGTTTTGAGTTTTCACATCATTTACTGTTATAGTGGTTTACATGACATCTTCAGAAACTCTGGTTAGATATGGAAACCTGTTGAGATGAGCTTTAGAAAATTTTCACTTAATAGTTTTGATTGCGTGAGTTCCAATAATGTTTGTTTTGGTTTTCTTAATATTGGTTATCACTTCATTAACAGCAGATTTTGCAATTAACTCGTTTTCCCAAACAATTTCACCTGCATGATAACAATGCACCCTTAGTATTTGTTTTGAGTTTTCACATCATTTACTGTTATAGTGGTTTACATGACATCTTCAGAAACTCTGATTAGATATGGAAACCTGTTGAGATGAGCTTTAGAAAACTTTCATTTAATAGTTTTGATTGCGTGAATTCCAATAATGTTTGTTTTGGTTTTCTTAACGGTGATTACCCCTTCATTGAAAGCAGTGATTTTGCAATTTACTCGTTTTCAACAACAATGTCGCCTGCCTAACAATGCGCCCTTAATATTTGATTTGATTTTTTAAACATTAACTTTAATATTCTCAATTGATTCACTCTCAGGGAGTCCCAACTATGCATTTTCAATACTTCTTTTGATTTCTTAGCACTGGTTATCATCAAATTTAATGAAGAGATGTTTTTTATCAACTTTACTTGCTTGAACTTGTATTAACGCCACATTAATGTTTATTTTAACTTTCTTTAACATATTTCTTTTTCTTCCGAAATATTATGGTTTAATTTTAAAAAATTGAATTAATTAAGTGGGAACTCTTAACAAAAGCATTATAAATAATTGTTTTTATTTTCGTAATACTTATTTAGTTTCATTAAAAACTAATGGTTTAGTTACATTTTTTCTCTCAAAAATTTGGCTTGTGCGTACATCTCATTTGTTTTGACTCTAGTAACTGACTATTAAGGCGTTGAAAACTGGTTATTTAATTAATTATTCTTTTCTTGTTTAAAATCTTAATTATTCACGTTAAAATTTACTTAGATTTCCTTAATATTACAACCATTTAATCGAAAAATTCAGAATTAATCAAATCTTTTCTCAATATTTTCGTTTTCATGAATTAATAACAAAACACTATTAAGTTTTGTTTTGATTTTTTTAATGACTATTACTTCCTTAAAGAAATCAGTGAGTTCATAATAAACTTTTTTTAGCATTTTTTCTTTCATAAACTCTTAATAATTAATTATTAATGTTTGTTTTTATTTTGTTCGCATTTATCAACCTTTTTTTTCAAAACTTAAGGCTTAATTTAGTTTTTAGATTTATAAGTTTGTTTACAGGATTCCTTATTTTTTAATATTTATTTCAATTTTAAATACTTATTGTCATCTATAGTCTACGAATTTAAATATTTATCTAAAATAAAATGGAAAATGACTGTTAGAGCTCCTATTTTTGCTTCAGTTTTTCTTGTTTTGAAAAAAAAAAAATACATTACCAGTTCCGCGTTTAGTCCACTAAGCAAAATATAATTTGCATGTTTTGATTTCCTGCTGAAAAGAAATGTATTATGTTCTCAACTAAATAATGTTATTTCTCTAACTAATGCCGAGTAAAGTGGTTGAAGATTAATCTTCCGGGTTTATAGTAATGAAATTCATTTTGTAAGTTAAGCAATAGGTAGAAAAGAATATTTTGAACTTTAACAATATTCCTCGTCCTTCAAGTAGAATGGAAGTATTTAATCGTCGACGTTTTCACTACCAAAATTACTAAACACAGCAGCACATTAGGGTGGTTCAAAAAAAAAATTTTTTTTTTTTTTTTTTTGCTACGGGCCAGGGCGCACCCTACTTTTTTACATTTACCTATAAGATCACTCCCCTAAAATTTCAGCTCCCTACTCTTAATGGAAGATGGTGCTCAAACACCCTTCATTTTTACGCTTTTTTGTAATTTTCACAATTTTTGAGTTTTTCAGACTAAAGAGACCATTTTCTTGGAAGAGATTTTTTTTCAATTATTCTCATTTTCCAACGCATAAATATTAGTTCAAACAATTGGAACGATTCTTAATCGTTTTAATCTGTATAGCAACAGCTTTGATACAATCGATTATTTAGTAGATCGCAGCATACTATGTAGACTGCAGTACTACTTGTTGTGCTATGATTTTCAAAACGTACGCTTGCCTAAATAGAGTTGTGGAAGGGCTGTGCAAAATGTTTTCTACGTTTTTAAAGTAGTGGGATGCAGAGAAAAAAATTGAAAGATTTAAAGTTTTAAACTAATAGTGCCAATAGTATCACAAAAAGAATGACTTAAATTATAAAAACTAATTGCAAAAAATAAACTATTGTAGCTAGTCTGGCATAGAACTAATCTGAAATTTAGGCAAAGATATTTACTTCATGCTTACTTTGGCCTTCATATTCCTCACAAGTGCTATTCTTTTTAATAACTTTAAAGCGAAAAAAATTTTGTCAAAGAATTAAACAAAAAAAAAAAAAAAAAATGAATGTTGCACATAGAACTTAAAAAATACTTTAACAAATTTGAAACTTCAACTGTAAACTTTTTAAAAATCTATAGATAAATCTATGATCACTCTTGCTGATTATAAAGAGATAATTAAGTTATTATTAGTCAATTAGGGATCCTATAACTGAAGTTAAAAATCAACGTAAATAAAGCACAAATGAGGTAGAAAGTACAGCAAATAGCTATTTCAAGGCTACAATGGAGCCCCTTCATTTTTCATTTAATTAGGGATCCTATCTGATAAAATCCAGTCTCTTATATGCCTCAAAATATTTACTTTCCATTATAAGAAATTTTTCACTTAATCATGAGAAAAAAAACCTAGGTACAACACCTTCTACAGTTTCAGCCCCTTTTTGTACAATAAAACAAATCGATTGAACATTAACAGATGCTCCATTTGCTATTAAAATTTCTGAGAATATCTGAAGTTGGAAAAAAACCTTATAAGATATGAACGACCTGGAAATTGAAATAACAACTAGGACAGTTTTATTAAAGTACTTGTGACACATTTCCTGTGAATTAATTGGTTTGACTTAGTTTTTCGTATTAAATTCTAGTTGAAAGAAAAGCAAGTTATTACAAGAATAAAGATGTGAAACATAACAAATGTAGTACAGAACAATTAGATTTTTTTCAAACATGAATATAGGAATTATTTTCTAACATTCTTCGTCCTACGCCCTAACGAATGCAAATATAAGATCAATCACAGAATTAAAAGTAAAAAATTAAAATTAATAAATGGTGAATAACGTTGCTGAGGAAAATGTTCAAATAATACAAGAATTTAACAGATTTTTTTTCAATAATGAGGACAATATGCAGTTTCTTTTACCTGCTGTTGAAGAAAATTGAGTATTTATCCTTGCTGAGACTGTAAAATATTCAAATACTTTAAAGTCTCTCTCTCTCTCTCAAAAGAAAAAAAAAATCAGTATAACAACACTGCTCGGCATAAAATAAACTTCAAATGTATCTGACACTATTCTTTGCTGATTCTTATGTAAAATGCTCCACTGAATCCAAATATGATCTCCAAATCTAAATCTAAAAAAACAAATCTAAAAAAAATGTTTATATGAAGTATTTTCAAGAATGTTAATAAATTAGCAGTAAATCGGTATTTTAGTTTTAAACCTATGATTGATCATGTTGAGCAATTTTAGTTTGACTAAACATGCCGACCAAGAGGTATCCCTATGTATGTTGGTGGAGCCGGTGGTTTAAAGTAGGCAATGTCGTCAGAGTGTCCATCTCCCCCAAGAGTAATGCCATTCCCACTTCCCCCTGAAATGCCACGAGCCCCAACCCTAAAAGCAAAGTCCACAAAATAAAAAAATACCCTTAAAAATCTAGGGTACAGATTGTGCCATGACTCCCTAATTGGCCAACCCTACTGAACAAAAAAATGCTAAAAGTTTATGAAAACAAATTTAACCTGTATGTAGACCTTTAACAGGTATGTAGACCTGTTAATATGCCAAGCAAAGTGTCACTATGTATCGTGGTGGACCCCGCAGTTTGAAGTAGGCACTGTAGGTAGGGTGCCCATCTCTTCCAAGAGCAATGTTGCACCCCCCCCTGCCCCAAATTCCACGAAAAATCCCAAGAGAGTGCCCCTCCCCCTATAAAAAAAGAGATAAATACCCAAAAACCCTAAAAACACCGGCACAAATGTTTTTTCGGGAAAGACTGCGTCATGACCTCCTGTTAGGAACCCCAACTGTATAAAAAAATGTTACAAATTTATAGATACAATTAATTGAAGGACCAGGGGGAGGGGGAAAGATGAAAGTCAATTTTGAGATATTAGCGCTATCTAGGGGCTATGAAGGAGTAATATCATCTGGTAGGACAACAAGGGGGAAAAAGATGAGAATCTACCGAAATGTGCACGAAAACTCTATTAACTACAAAGGGAATTACGAGAAATCAAACTTTGTTCTTTTTTCTGGAAACGCTTTTTGGTCACTTTCATCCTTTTCCCCCTGGCCCTTCAATTAAAATGAAAGAAAAATGTATGATAGCAAGCATGAAATAAAATTTTGTTTTCCAAAGAACAAACTTCATGCCTTTTTTTAAAATCTAAATGAGAATTTTTCAACAAACGGCAGGAAATGTCCAATAGTTTTTTTTTTTTTTTTTAAGGAAATCAGTGAATGTGAAGAACACAACACTTCATAAAAACTGATACACGAAAAACATTCGAAAAATTTAAATAAATCACAATGTCACAAAAAGTATTTTCGCTTGAAATATTTCGGAAACAAACTAACAAAAGCGCTCGAGGAAACGAAAAATCGTTTCGACACCGCTGCTAGCAAACGCTCCAGGAGTTACATTGCTTTGCTTTTCAGAAATTAGACTTCACCGACTGTTTCTTTGTGTGTGGTTCGTATTCAGAGTCATGAAAACATTCACAATACTTTTCCTTTTCCTCCAGAAAGAAAGAAACTTTGCAAAACCGTTAATAAAAACATTGTGTGAAACTTTTCTTTGGAGTTGTTACGAAATAGTTGATTGCGGGGAAAAATAACTCAAGCACCTTTTATCTTCACATGAAATAGTTAATTATTGTCTAAAGAATAGCTTTATCTTACACACTTAATAAATATACGGGAAATAAGATTCTAAGATTTGCAATTTGTTTTGATTAACATTTAAGAGAACTATACATAATGATTATCTTTATGCGGGAACCTAAAAGGGCATTAATCAGACATTAGATTCCTGAATTATTCTACAGGGTGGTTATAAATTAACGTGAGGTATTTGGAGCCCTCTATCTCGCGAAGTACTGGGCGAAATATTGTCAAATTTCATGGGCACACATATTAGACCGTGGGATTTTGATTCCTGAAATAAAGAAAATAAGTTTAAAAATCGCCACCAGGGGAAAATTTGGCGCTGTAAAAGTGTATTACTCTGATTATCGAAGAATTAAATGCTGCCGACAAATTATGTATCCATTTTAATAACAAAAATGACTTTTTTATCGCAAATGTGGTTCAATATGATCACCATTTTGAAGTTGCAACTGCATACGATGCTCAACATTTTCCACGGCAGCTCGTTACATATCAGAATTGATTTCTCTGACTTTTAAAGGAGTGATATCTTTTAAACTTGCGATATCAGAAACGTTTCTTTGATACACAACACAAAGGCAACTCTCTAGGCTCAGAATGGTGATAATCCTCTCACTCCGTCATTTTGTACTGATGATCGCTAAATGCAACGCATTTATGCAAATTATTGCATTCTCTTTGGTTACCTGCATCGCTATTTTCTTCGTGGTAACTTTTTTTTTTTAAATAGGAACTTCTACGGCGATCATATTAAACCTCATTTGCAAACAACAATGATTTTTTCTTCGCAAAATTTATTTGTATAGCATTTTTTCTAAATTTAATTTGCCATATTAACAGTAACACACTTTTACAGCGCTAAATTTTCACCTGGTGGCGATTTTTGAAACTTTTTTTATTTCAGAAATCGAAATTCCATGGTCTAATATGTGTGCCCATGAAATTTGACCACGTTGAGCCCAGTACTTCGCACGCTAGAGGGCTTCCAAACACGTCACGTTAATTTATAACCACCCTGTATTTTAAAAAATACATTTTTATGCAAGTAAAAGTAATGCTTAAAGCATGTAAGTATTTCAGTACAGAAAATTTTAGAAGCTAATAATGAATAGATATTCTCTCTCAATCTCCTATGATACAGAACAAAAAACGTTACATTGTTTCACGTAGTGTAAATCTTTTACTTACAAGGACTTTTAATTTGTTCCCATACTTATGGTGTTTTTTCTATTTTATTAATTACGGGCATTATAACTGTATAAGTGCGTAGTACTAACATTTTGCTGTTAGAAAAATTTTTGAGGAATAATTTAATTAAGAATGCTGCATAAAAAATGCTTACAAAAGAAATCTTGACAATCGAAGTTTGTTCACAATCAGAGTTTAAATTCAGAGAGTTTTTTTTCCAAGAAACTGCACTGACATATTTCATGAAGTTACCTTTCGTTAATAATATAATTTAAAAATTAGATTCAACATATCAATAAATATTTTCAACTTAAAACTAAAGTGTTTATGCTAATGAGCATTAATATATAGCAAAAATAAAGCAGAGGAAACATTATATGAGATTTTAAGTTAGTATTAATACTAGACACACACATAAATATTTTGGTATTTAGTTCCTGAAGTACAACTGCAGTCTCTTAATTACATCTGAAAAGCCTTTACTTCACAGGTACAGTAACAAAAAAATAATAATAAAAATATAATAAAATACTAATACTAATAATCATCATAATAACTTAACAATAAAAGAAATAAATAAAATTATGAGATAAGGTTTCGGTAAGGTGAAAAAAAGGAAATGCGGCTAGTTTTATTACTATACTATATATTTAAAACATCGTCTAGGTAAAATTATTACGATCTCAGCATTTATCCATGAAAGAAATATTTTCTTTTATTTATATCTGAGAAAAACATGCATTTTCAAAATACTTATTTAAAAGTATTTTAGTCAGTGGTTGGAAAAACTACATTTTTTTCGTAGCGAACTACAACTACAACTACTTTGTTGTAAATGTAGTTAACTACAGCTACAACTACTTTTTTTAAAATGTAGCGAGCTACACTACTTTTGAAATGTAGTTGCTACTTCGCTACTTTTTAAAAAATAAATAAATAATACACCGATTGAGGATCGACCGAAAAATTCGAAAAGTGGTTTATATTAAAAAATTACCTCATTCGAATATGGAATATAAATAGGAATTGTCTTTGAATTTATTTGTTACTTTTCCATTTTGTTCCTTTTTTTGTAAAAATTTGTCCTTTTTAGATTTTTTTTACAATTTTTATGAATATTCGCCACAAGAAAAACCTTGTTTTTTTTTTCCTTCGTTCTCTTTTTTTTTTAATGTTTTTCATTTATTTATTTTTTTACTTAAAAGTAGTTTTGAGAAATCGCTACAAACTACTACTTTTTTGTATCGCGCTACTCACTACTCTACTTTTTTTAAAAAGTAGTGCGCTACACTACAAAGTACTAAAAAATGTAGCTACTACAGTAGTTTCGCTATTTGTAGCGCGCTACTTCCGACCACTGATTTTAGTAAAGAGATTTTAAAAGTATATTGAAACATTAATTTCGTGAAAAAAAAATCTACGACTGATAAAATATCCATATTTGAGCAATAAAAGATTTATTATATAGATACAACAATTTTGCCTCACACATCCACGCACACACTAACTAATGAACTTAAAAGCTTTACTATAGATAGCCAATTATTAATTTATCATTAAAAAACGAGCCGTGACAATGCATCTATTTTCATAGTGACGATGAAAGTTCTAGATATTTAGAGGAAGCTTTTAAAAGATTAAAAATTCTTTCCGTTAAAAACAACAACTGACTATGTAACCGAAACCGAAAGTTTTTTCCCGTTGCGCTCCAACGAGCGCATCCGACCACGTGATGTTCAAAGAAGACAGTTATAATGAGGCAAAAGGGGAATGTGTCCAAAATGCAAAATGTTCCCGGGAAAAACGCAACTTTTGCCCTCAGTTTACGTTTCATGATCAGAGCTAAGAAATACGTAAGACATTTATTTTGCTGAAACATGTAATCAAAAGCTCCTCTTGTAAATTAAATTTAACGAATAATTTTGAAAATACTGACAAAATTATAGTAATAAAACGCATTGAAATCAATAAACCAAAGCTGAAAATAAATAAGGAGGCAGATAATATAACAAAATAACTATGCTGATCTTTACAATAGAGCATTTCTCCCCCCCCCCCTTTTTTGCCCTTTTTTGCACTCACATTGATCAACATATAAGGTTAGGGAGAAATAATTACTTTTATTACTGGCATAAATGAGAAATATTGCTACAAATTACAAACGCATACTCACATTGATCAACATATAAGGTTAGGGAGAAATAATTACTTTTATTACTGGCATAAATGAGAAATATTGCTACAAATTACAAACGCGTACTCACATTGATCATATAAGGTTAGGGAGAAATAATTACTTTTATTACTGGCATAAATGAGAAATATTGCTACAAATTACAAACGCGTAGATAAGGGTTTAATAAAATTAACTATAGACTTAAAACTTTTTTCATTTTTTGCACTTCTAAAGAGCAAGTAAAACTAACAGCACTCTGTTAGATTCAATGTCATTTGCTTGGCTAATTCGAACGAAAACTGAGCAAACTAATCGAGTCGCTTAAATTTTGGTTTATTTTTACTTGCGTTTTTCAATGGTCAGTAACGTAAAGTGATTTTTGTTTCAATGAAATATTATTAATCCCCCTTATCAAGGGAAAAAAATAATTTCCTTTACTTGATTTACTATGAAAACTAGTATGATATTCTACAATTGAATCTAACTTTATAGAGTAAAAACTATTAAAATCAACTACCATGTCAATTGATAAAAAAATGTACAAGCTATCAGTAATGCAAGCGAATTAATAAATTGAGAGAAAACACACCACATAAACACTTTCATTTGGTCGTTTGATCTATAGCCGTTTTAAACTACAGCGTCTTTACGTTCTCAAAGATATTTTCTTTATGGTCTGAAATTTGAATACAAATGAAGGTATGAAATTTGAATATAAAACTTTTAAGAGTAATTCAGCCATAAATCCATTATAACTACTTAAATCCTTTGATAGTATGACACAATCGAATGTAGAATAAAAAGTTAAGAATAGAGCGTAACCTGAGTGTATAATCAGACGGTTAATTCTTCCTTATTGTCATAACCTGCTCCAGACCTAGGCATAACTGACATTACTCTTTGCGGGACCTTCCAATATGATTTGAAACAGCATTTAAACCAATTAAAATCATTAGCAGTACTTTCAACTACTACGTCAGGAAGTTCAGGATCACGATCCTAAAGTGTGGTCACCACTCATATCGGAATTAGTTGAGCATAGTGGACAAGCTGGAAAGTCTGCCAACCCTATGTTGATATTTCTTAAGATAGTTAAGTCCTTTTTTTATTCTAAAATTTGCATTATCCACAGATCTATGTACATTTGAAATAGGATTATCTAGAAAGGAGTCCCAGATCAGGCCCGTCATTTCGGGGACCAGAAATGACAGGCTTGACCCTCCCTGAATTTCTGACCCCCCTTCCAAGTCAGGGGGGTCAAATGCCCCCCCCCCCGACTTTGGGAAATCAATGTATTTACATGTAAGTAGGCGCGGTTTTTGCCATTTTTTGGCAAATTTACATTGCGTATATACCTCCCCCCTCCCCTTGGAAAAATTCGAAATGACGGTCCTTCCTCAGATCATTTCCTTTAATAGATCGAAAATAATAATTCTTTGAATGCAGGAAATAGATAGGTAACAAAAAAAATTTAAAAATAGGAAATAAATTAGTGTTTTTTTTGATTAAAGATGGTACACTATTTGTCCCTTTTTATGCGACTTAAATTACCGACGTACATTTAGCTACGGGTCTGTATATCATTTTTAATACCCAAATTTTGTGACTTCGGAAAATTGGTCGTAAAACCACAAAATATTATAATATACGTATATTCGAATTAAAGTAGTGTTGGTATGATGATAAAACTGTCAAGGCATTTTGCAGTGCTATTAAATTCAATCTCAGTTACCATATTTTACCTGTACCAGATGTCCTATTTTTCTCAATTTTTTACTAGTTAATTCCACCTACGTAAATTAAACAAACGAGATGCAAGGAAAACAAGCATAAGACACCCTTTCATGCATATTCTTTTGACACCACGCGTGAGAAACTAAATAGAAATTTCCATTAACGCCATAAACAATCGATAAAGCTGTATATGTAATATGTAGTTACATATCTGCGCGCTAAAAAACTGTTTCATTTGAAACACTATGTGCTAAATGATACGAAAAGTTAAAGAAAAAATTATAAGTTTCACTATAGAACAATGCATAAAGATAAAAGGTTTATCATTCAGAATCTAAAATAAACAAGCAATCTTAGAGTTTACTTTATTCCTATCACACAGCACTTAATGCGCTTTTGAGCCTATTAATCGATAAAAAGAAGGTTCCCTATACAGTCCCAAAACAGTTGTTTATTAAGCTTTTCTTCGTTTAAATTAAATTAAACGTAACCCAAAATTCAATGAACTGAAACTAAGTCAATTTCAATAAAGGCGGAAACAAAATTAAAGAATTAAATACAATCAAAGGGAAATCAATGTTTACACATGTAGCTATTAATTGAGCGTTTCTTCATTTTAAACAAAATTAAACACAAAACATAAGTCCCGAACTGATATTTAAACTTCTTATAGTAAGGGCGTCAACACAGTCGGATAATTAAACAATCAATGGATAAATCAATGATTATACATGCTGCTCATTAAGCTTTTCTTCATTTTAATGAAAATCAAACCTAACCCAGAATTTAATGAACTAAAGTTAAAATTTCTTGAAATAAAGGCGGAAGCACAAACAAAGAGTTAAATAATTCAAAGACAAATTGATGTTCATGCCTGTTGTTCATTAAGCTTTTCTTCAATTTAATGAAAATCAAACCTAACCCAAAATTCAACGAACTGAAATTAAAATTTCTTGTGACAAAGGTGGAAACAAAATCAATGAATCAAATAACCAAAAGATAAATCAATGTTTATAAACATAATTGATTAAAAATATCTCTCGGAAACGTACTTGAAGAAATTATTAATCAATTTTATATTACCAAGTAACAATATTACGCGTTTTTACCAATTCTTTCGAAGAACAAAAACATGTGAGAATGAAGGTTATTTGATCAATGAATCAAATAACCAAAAGATAAATCAATGTTTATAAACATATTGATTAAAAAATATACCTCGAAAACGTTTTTGAAGAAATTATTAATCAATTTTATATTACCAAGTAACAATATTACACGTTTTTACCAATTCTTTCGAAGAACAAAAACATGTGAGAACGTACACATTTTTCGGATCAGCGAACCAAAAATAACTTTCAAATTTTATTTTCTTAACCGACATACATTAGTAGGGTCACTGTTCAAAGAAGGGTATTGTCCTAGCTTTCTCCACTTTTCAATACTTTCGAATTACTTTATTTCTTTCCAATTCTTCCCATTCTTCGATACATCAAAGCAAAGGCTTCAACTTCTTTCATTTTTTTTTTTATTTTCCAATTGTCCTCTTTGGTAAGCACAAACTGGATCGCATCTGAGATTACAACGAGTGATTTTGTACAACACAAAGAAACGGGTAGTATTAGGTCCTTTGAAAGCGAAAATTGTAGATAGTTATCGAAATTGAGTTTCCTGGTTAGAAAATATCGAGTTGTTTAGTTTTCTTTTCTGTTTTTGCTGATAGAGGTAAGTGTTTATCGACAGTTAACACAAGACTACCATTGAAGTTCGTCAAAAAAAAAAAAAAAATCTATTTTAAAAACAATATGCCTTTTGTTTTCGTATAAGGTTGTTTTTTATTAAATAAAAAAACCGATATTGATTTTATATTTCTTCGGCGTCTTTTTCTTTCGTTATATTCGCGATGTTTGAAAGATTGATTTTTTTCTTTTAAGTCAAAACTATTTTTCCAATCATTCCACTAAAATTCATTGGAATAAATACTAAAATAATTCGGCATTTATATTTGGTATTAGTTTTAGATTTGTTATTTACTTCAAAAAAAAAAACAATGTTGAATTAAAAATAACAGCCTTCGGTAGATCTTTATAGAGTTCAGAAAAAATTTTGTGGGATACTTTTTTTTAAGTATTTGATCCAAGAAAGAATAAGGCAAAGGAAGCTAAAGTGATTTAAAAAAAATAATAGATTACTTTGCTTCCTCTTTCAATTTATTCCATATTTGTAGTACTGAATACTTCTAAGTTTAACACTTTTTGAAAAGTAAACTTCCAACTTATTTTTAAAAAATATATTACAAATTTTAAAACGTATAATATGAGCTTGGTCAAAATGACTAAATTTAAATTCTATGAATATAAAGCTATTTCAAGGCAAATATTTGTTTGGATTACTCTTCTAAGAGAACCATTTGTTCGAAAAAATATTTAATATCACTTGAGTTTCAAATTAATTGCTTGGAGCTTGGGATGGGGAATAATACAAAAAAATATTTAGCTTTGTCATGATCTTTTGAAAATTTAAGAAATACAAACTAAATGCAGCTGAAAAGTGATATGTCTAATAACTTTTAGCTATTATTATCGATTAGTCAATAGTCATTCCTAAAAAGTACTTGTTTTTGCATAGAGTATTGAGTGGCAAAAAAATGCTGTTACAGGACGTGTCATTGAAATGTAAATAATGTTTAGGCCAAAAAACTGCAAAATGAAAAACTCATTTATTGAAATGCAATTAAAGCATATTAAAAAAGAAGAACCGGTTATAGTGTGTCCCTGTTACGCAAACGCTCGATCTTGAAAACCTTTACTTTTTCTTGGGTAATAGACAGTAGCGTACATAGACTTCGGCGCCCCCCCCCCCCGCATGATTTATTAGTGCGCCTCCCCCCCCCCAGGATTTATAGGTATCTCCTATCTTAGATTTATAGCAAAAAATCAAAAGTTATAACAAGACTTCGTTGAAGAGTATTCTGATATTTAAAATCAAGTTTATTTCAAAATATAAAGTAATGAAAATTGTAATTGCAATGAAAAAACCGAATTCAGGAAAGGTAATAAACACTATATACTTGCCACATTGAAGTCTTACTAAAAAATACCAGGATATCTCACAATAATTATACTCCAAGTTTCATTAAATGTTACTGTTAATTATAAAGCACAGTTAAAAAGAACACAAGGAAAAATATTTGCAGTCATATTATATACAGTTAAGTTTCAATAAGTTACTTCCTTACAGGAGGATAAAATTAATTCTTCTACTATAAACTCACACTTCATCCCCTGCGTTGTTTAGTACTCAAATTTGAACTGAAACTGGTAGCGGATTCATCATTAGCGTTTTCAAAATCATTTTCACAATGTAAACAAATATCAGCATTTATGCTAGAATCTAATAAATTAGACTTTCGAATTGAAACTGAAGGCGATTTCATTATTTGCGGCATAAAATCATTTACAGTATCAGTATTCATGTTAGAATCTTTTAAACTGGACTTAGTTGAATCGAAACTGGCGGGATTTTCATTGTACGCGGAAGATGAAAATGTGTTTGTAATACCATTTTCTGCACTTGCATTTCCTTCACAAATCGAATAGGCATTATAATTCTTCTGATATTTTTCAGCTTTTACTGCTTCTTCCTTTTTCCTTTTCCGAAACTCTGCACCAGACGGGTTTTTTTATTCATTTTGATGGAAACTTAGTAAAATATCAATGTATGACTATTTTTCATGCAATATTAAAGCTAATTAGACAGTATATTGGAATAGAATAAACAAGGAATAGAGTTCGACTTAGAGCTCTGCAGGTCTGCCGTGATCGCATATTTAAAGCAGACATGGTGGCGGCAATAGCAAGTTTGCTATAATAGCACACTTATCGTCCTCCTTTTTAATCCAAATGGCATAAATCAGTTATTGTGACTTCTCAATTAGGTTCTTTATTTGGAATTATTTTTCCCAATTATCTGGCAAATTTCGAGACTGAATAGGAAGGAAGCATTTTTTTTTAAACAAAGCCTCATGTCTCTTCAGTTTCGTGAAAACACTAATACTAATGCCGTCTCTTCTCAGCAGATTGAGGCATTAGTGCATATTAAGCAAGTAAGTTGCCACCCTTAAGCCAGGCCGCCAACTTACCGCCTTGTACAACTACTGTGCATACTCTTATTTTATTATTCGGTAAAATTCTAGTTTCATTCGTTAAATTGAATTCGCCCCCTCCCAAAAACTGAGTTCAGGCGCCCTTGATCATAGGAGCTCAATTAGAGGTGGACAGGGGGCATATGTTATGCAGGAGAAGGCAGGGAGGGTGGTGAAATCATTACGTTATGCATCATATGTGACGTATCGATGCAGATTTCATTCGGAACACCTGGAAGTGACATTGAATACGGGAAAAAAAAGTTTTTTGTGTTATTTTTTCAGAGTGCGCCCCCATACCTCTGGCGCCCCCCCCCGCCGCGGGGCTGCGGGGGCGCTATGTACGCCACTGGTAATAGAGAATGGTGGTTGGCACTGAAGTGAGTTGGGTGACTTTTGAAGTAGTTTTGTGAAAGTGTTCCAACTGAAATCAGCGTTAATAATGCGTATTTTTTTCGGTTAAAAAGAATTAAGCGTTGACAAGGTCAAGCATCAACTCATTAGAGTCACGCTATAGTCGAAAGAGCTTCTACAAAAGTTGGTAAAATTTCCCAAGAACATTCCCTTTAACTCATGCTAAGATGACTTTCGTTTTGTAGTACGACAAAATTGAATTACTCAATAGTGTTTGCTGTAGAAAATCGTGTTGTCCACAAATTAGTCAATCGATAAGGATCAGAAAAAATATTATAATAAATAACAGAAGGAAAGTTCGTGTCGGATTTTAGAAAAGATAATATTTTGCACAGGTATTTTTCACTTCTTGGATTCAAATTTTTCTTTCACTTTTTGCGTTGATTTTCCTTTTTATTAATTAAATTTAGTGTACTTACAAAGCAAAATAAAAAGTAATATTAATCGGTTAGAAAATGCTTATTTTTTGGAAAATATCCTTATTGCTCACAAAATTTTTACGGTAGTAGAAACACGTTCCATAACCGGTTCACTACTTTGATTCTTTTCCGGCAACAAAAGTTTAATTTTATATCTTTAATTTTTGTCCAGAAATTGCATTTCCTCTGCAAGTTTTAAGCTTTTCTTTGAAAAATTATAAATAAAAAAAAAGGATTCCTTAACTCCACTTACGTTGATATGATCATGAATTATTAATTGCATCTAAAACGCGTTCTGTAAGATTAATGCATGGTTCAGTTATCTTACAGTTTTAAAAATCAAAGGAAAAGACAAAAACTTTTCGGAGGAATTCATGCGTCAAAAAGTACTTAAACATAAAATAGAAACAGAATACAACGCTAATCCACTTGTAACTAGACATGCTTTAAGGTTATTGCTATTTTTGGCATCAAATTTACTTTTGAATCCTGTGTGTTCTTAAGCTCTTCAGTGTAAGGAAAAAGGATAATTTCATTCGGATTTCCTTTGCAGATATGATTTTTTTAATCTTGAATGGGAATGTTAATTGGGAAATTTGTTTAAATAGCAGATAGTAGGAGGAGATTAGAGATAGCTGCTGATTTTTTTTCTCCAATTATGTTTTTTTTAATTGGAAAATCTAATTTAACTGTGCTTTCACTCACTGTTAAATTAAATTTTATACATTTGAAACACCAAAAGAAGTATTTTTAATATCCTGTTAATGACACAAATATCAAAAACAAAACGCTGGAAATATAGTACATTCAAATTTCTCTCTCTTTTTTAAAAATTATTTAAATATTTCTTAAAAATCCATGCAATATTATAATTCAGTACGGGTCTAAAAATAAAAAGTACTTGTTTTTGTATAAAGTATTGAGTGGCAAAAAAAAAAAATTCTGTTACAGGACGTGTCATTGAAATGTAAATAACATTAAGGCCAAAAAACTGCAAAATGAAAAACTCATTTATTAAAATGCAACTAAAGCATAATAAAAAAGAAGAACTGATTATAGTGTGCTGTTACAGACATTTTTTTAAAAATATAGTTCTGATTACTACGCAAAAATAATAAAAATAATATACTGTATATTTATTTAATGTTCCAATTGTGTTAAAAAATGTATATATCTTGCGAAACATTATGCTGTAATATTATGTCGCAACTGAGAGAATTGAAGCCTTGAAGTACAATAATTTAGCTTCTATTCCTCTTGTTTAATCTTACATAAGAAACAATCAGGGACTTATATTTTTGCTTTGCTTTTTTAAACCTTTTGACGCATTCATTCATAAAAAAAATCGTTATATCGTTATAATTGTACATTAAAAGTAATGAAAAGCATTTTTCTTCATACTTGTTTAAAAATTTTCTAAAACTTAGTGACACATTAACATTTTATGAGCTATCGTTTCATTATCACTTCTTTAAAAGTCGCAAATATCTTTTAAAAAAGGAATTTAACTGTTATAAAGGGTGTCCACTCCAATCGTGGCTTAATAACTAATTTCTAAACCGTCAGAGATAAGCGTATAGTTTATTAAGAAAAAAATCTCTTAACTACGAAAGTAATTTGGTTGTTTTTTTTTTTAAATCAAATTTTGAAAAAGTTGCGAAATTTGAATTTTTATACAGCACCCCAATCGTATCAATCATGTTTAGTACAGCATTTTTGACTCTGTAACGTTCAAAACTAAAAAAAAAAACCTTCTACGACAAAAATTGACTGAGTTATTAAGTTTTAAAAAATCAAGATTTTGAAGGATTTTATGACGTCTTCGAATGATCAAAAAAGTGTCCCTACGTGAATTGAGAAAGTGTGTACAAATTTATTTCGATTTTTTACATCAGGGACACTATGGCTGAAAAGACTTAATAAGAGCAAATTGCAAGTTAATTAATCAGTCTCGGTGATTGGCTTAACGTGATTGCGCGATTGAAGATGACTGATAGAATGCATGTGATTGCGTGATTAAACGTGACTGATAGAATGAGCGTGATTGGTAAAATGGAGGTGAATGATTTGACGGGGTTGATTTAATGAACATGATTGCGTGATTGAACGGGATATATGAAATGAACGAGATTGATACAATGAAGGTGAATGTGTTATTGAATGTGACTGATGGAGAGAACGTGATTGAACATGATTAATGAAATGAACGTGATTGATGTGATAGGCATGATTGCGTGATTGAACGTTATTGATGAAAGTAACGTGATTGAGTGATTGAGCGTGATTGATGAAATGAACGTGATTGAATGACTGAACGTGAATGATGAATTGAACGTTATTGATCGAATGAACGTGACTAATGAAATGAACATGACTGACGGAATGAAGGCGATCGATGGAATGAACGTGATTAAATGTCTGAACGTGACTGATGCAATGAACGTGATTGATGTAATAAGCATGATTGCGGGATTGAACGTGACTGATGAGATAAACGTGATTGAATGACTGAACGTGATTGATGAAATGAACGTTACTGATCGAATGAACGTGATTGAGCGATTGAACGTGACTAATGAAATGAACGTGACTCACGGAATGGAGGTGTGTTAGCGACTGAACGTGACTGATGGAATGAACGTGGTTAAATGACTGAACGTGACTGATGAAATGAACGTGATTGATGTAATGAGCATGAGTGCGAAATTGAACGTGACTAATGGAATAAACGTGATTGAATGACTGAACGTCATTGATAAAATGAACGTAATTGAGTGATTCAACGCGAATGATGAAACGAACGTGATTGAATGTCTTAAAGTGATTGATGAAATGAACGTGATTGAGTGATTGAACGATTGAACGTGACTGATGAAATAAACGTGGCTGATTGAATGAACGTGAGTGAGTGATTGAACGTGACCAATGAAATGAACGTGACTAACGGAATGAACGTGAGGGAGCGATTGAACGTGACTGATGGAATGAACGTGATTGAATGACTGGACGTGATTGATGAAATGAACGTTATTGATCGAATGAACGTCATTGAGCGATTGAACGTGACTGATAGAATGAACGTGGTTAAATGACTGAACGTGACTGATGGAATGACAGAACGTGATTGAATGACTGAATATCATTGATGAAATGAACGTAATTGAGTGATTCAATGCGAATGATGAAACGAACGTGATTGAATGCCTTAACGTGATTGATGAAATGAACGTGATTGATAAAATGAATGTGATTGAACGATAGAACGTGACTGATGGAATGAACGGATTGAATGACTGAACGTGTTTGATGAAATGAACGTGATTGAGTGATTGAACGTGGTTGAGTATTGAACGTGGTTGAGTGATTGAACGCGACTGATCTAATGAACGATATTGGTAATGAACTGCATGTTGCTTTATTAATCATTTTCATTCCATCATTCCAACGTGAATTCCATCCTTAGCCTGTGTTATTTTTCTTTCATTTAAGTACTCATGTTCTGTAGACCACGTTCACCAAATAATAAATCGCGTTCATTAATGATATCAGTAGCGATCATTCTAATAATGTTCATCAAATCAGCTTTATTAAAACAGTTATTTACGCTTATTAAATAAATGACATTCAATCCCTCTTTCACGTTCATTCCATTAGTCCCGTTCAATAACTCAATTACGTTCATCTGACCAATCACGTTCATCTGACCAATTACGTTCATATGACCAATCCCGTTATTTCTATCAGTCACGTTCAATCACTCAGTCACGTCGTTCATTGCATCAATCACGTTCATTTCATATGTCACGTTCAATCACGCAATCACATTCATTAAATCAACCGCGTCAAATCATTCGCCTTATGTATCAATTACGCTTATTCTATCAGTCATGTTTAATCACTCCATCACTTTAAGTAAGCCAATCATTGAAGAGTTTAATTAACTTGCAATTTTATTTTTTAAAATCTTTTCAGACATTAATAATACCTCTGAAAAAAGAATCGAAATAAATTTACACCAGTCAATAAATACACTTTCTCTATTCCCATACGGATCTTTAAGCGATCGCTAGATGACGTTTTAAAATCCTTCGAAATCTTAATTTTTCAAAACATCATAACTCGGTCAAATTTTGTCGTAGAAGACTGATTTTTTTTGAAGTTTTAAATTGCTACAGTGTCAAGAATGTTTTACTAAATATGATTCATACGACTGGGGAGCTGTATAAAAGTTTAAATTTTCTCTACATTTTGAAAATTTGATTTTTGAAAAAAAATTCATAAAACTTCATTGTTTTTGTAATTTAAATATTTTTTCTTAACTGAACTATATGCCTATCTCTAACGGCTTAGAAATTAGCTATTGGGCCACAATTGAAGTGTACACCCTGTATATAAACTATTAAGAATCAAGTGATAAAAAGTTTTTAACCTTTTTTATGTTCATTAATTTTTGTATTTTTATAATTATTTTTCTTCCAATGTGGTTTTAGAAACATTTCCAACAATTAAATTTAAATAATATGGCATCAGCATTTTTATTGTACTAAATGAAGAAACAAATACTTTGAAGATTTTAAAACAGAACAAAAAAACAACGTGCGGATAAATCATTTGTTAGTGAAAATTGTCCTTGTTTCGGCTAAAAGGAACGCAAAAAAGAAAAAAAAAAAGCAGCTCCTAATAAAACTTTAGCAAAGTTAAACATGAAAAATTTTAATGTAAAAATGTGGTGAAAATTAAAAGTCAGAAAAATGTCTCAGATTTGCTAAATCTTTTTAAAAGATCCCCCTTAAACTCATTAATGCCTAGCGTCCCTTTTAGGGACGGTCCAAAAAGGGACTGAATTTCCCAAAAATGAGCATTTCAACCGAATTATAGTGTTTAATTAGTACCTCGGTATTGTTTCAATTCGTTATTAACAGATTGCAGCACATGAGCATTGTAAAGTGTGTTCTGTAGCAGTTTTAATATGATCTTTATCAAAAATTTCATCGTTCACAATCTCAAGAAAAAAAGCAAAGTTTTCAAAGTTATTCCCAGCTTCCCAGTTTATGTTACTTGCTGATTTTATTTCTTCTTATAAAATGCCTTTTTAAATATTATATCGTAGGCAGAAAAAAAGTAGTAAAAAAAGTATGTACCCTCTGGGGTCTATCGTAACTTTTAAGGGACGATTTTTCTTTCCTAAATGCTAAAATTATTTTTGACGTAATATTTTTTTTTATTATTTTTCCTGACCATTAAACACCGTTTGTAACCAATATACAAAATATCTTTGAAAAAAAAAGTCAAGCATTAATGGGTTAAAACTACTAATAAAAACAAACAAAACTCTTTTCATCTACTTAATCTTTTATTTTAATTGTTCTTGGTGATTCTTTACTCTAACTGTAAAATAACCTAATTGCTGGTTGATAATATTGCTCATACTTATAATTTTTACCATATGAACAGCAAAGAAATTTAATTAAATATGAAATATGATTCGCGTTGATCTGTCAGCTAGATATGAAACAAGCAGCACCTTAACCAGCACCCAAGGTAGCAAACAATGCCTCTATTTATTTTCCTGTTTTCTCATTCCTGACAAAACCCTGTAATTAAGTGCTGACAGGTAATGTTATTTAGATCAATCACTGAAATTGCTCTCGGAAATTGAAATATTCCGCAGCCTTCAACACACAATGCATAATCAATCGACAGAATTGATCAGTTTTAATATTGGTACATGTAACGATGAACTACACCCTAATTTCCAGATATTGCAGCTAACGTTACATTATTCAAAAAAAAAAAAAAACATGTTTCTTGACATGAGAAAATCGAGAGAGTATAAGCTTTGAAGTAAATTACAGTTAAAAGAATGTTTACGATTATTAGATCAATTTTAAAAGATGATATTTTAACATTACATTTACACATTATATTTTGAGCCAGATATTTTCAGAACTAACAAAAGCGTTTACTTAAAAAAAGGAAACTATTTTTATTTATTACGAAATTATTGTTTTTATGCAAGTACTTATGAAATATTTTAAGTTTTTTTCTTGCTAAATTTTACTGTACAAAAATGTGACGACACCAAACTTTTATCTGTTCGCACAACAGAAATTTGAAGCTTTCACTTCAAAAACATGAAAGCACTACAAGAAAAAAGTTGGTTATTATGACAGATCTGATTGCCAAGTAGTAAAATATTTATGCCTATTTTTACTATGGTCTAATAAAGAAAGGTAAATAATTTTCAAAATATTTTCTTTTTTCTTCAAATAAATAAGTTAATTAATTAATTAATTAATTAACGAATAATAAATAAGTAGAATTTGATTAATTAATATTAATCAAAGATAAATAAAAAAATTAAATAGTGCTAAAAAGATTTGAAAATCCAACGTTAGCAAAATGTGTCATAATCAAGTGAAATGTTCCTTTTTCCTCCTTCGAATTTGAGCAAGAAGTTAAAAAAAAAAAAACTAGAAAACTCATAATTAAGTACATTATAAAGAAGAAAGCTCACAGCATCTTCTGATTATTTTCTTTCCGTTAAAGATGTTTCTTAACATAAAACAGACCTGCAATGAGGAACTACCCGGCACAGCTATTGTCCAATTCTTGGCCCTCACTGAAACAAGTCCTTTTACAAACAAAACTTTCTTCTCTCATTTTTTCCCAATGTCTTCAACATATCAACAGTCCAGCTTTACTTACATAACAGTACTTTTAACTTTCCGGCACAGCATTTCAATTTTCGGTTTGTAAACAATTCGTCCTGTCAATGTTCGCGAATAATAGGAGGAAACTGCAGTCAAAAACGGAAGCGAAATAGTGCTGTCTGATCGAGGTACTGAGGTCAAAAGAATGGGCACTTACACCGAGGGAAGAAATCAGACCTTGAATTGGGGAAATTGTGCAAAAGATTACTTCTTAAATGTCATTGCATCACGGTGGTAGCAGTAATAGATTCATTGCTATGAAACTTCGACCTTGTTCTAAAAATTCTTATTTCGCTCAGTTTCATAATTTAAATTTTGTTGCGAATATTCCCCTTAACAATCGCACTTTGTGTAGTCCTATTGTTTCAAGAATTTACCTTTAAGGCAAATGAGACTTATTACAATATGTACGCTTATTTCCTTATTTAATATGAGATTTAATGAACATGTCATCCTATTACTAGCAAAAGCAAAACAATTTACTAATTTGAGATTAACATAAATAGGTGGCCACAGCAAAAATTTGAGCTACTAGCCATTAACATTAAAAGAATATGCTTGTTTATTAAGTTCTGAATGAAGAATCAAGGTTTATTACAATGCAAATATACTTAACAAACATTTTCAGTTGCACAAAAGTTTCCAGTAAAAATATAATATTTTTCTTACGGCTCTGCTTCTAAAAAGAAATCCCACTTTGTTTTAATTTGTCAAACTATTTTTCTCTGAACTGATGAAAACTATTCGGTACTAAACATTTCAAGTTACATACGATAAAGCAACAGTAAATTTTTGGTAAATCGGGGGCTTTTACGTAAATGTTATCCACATGACTTCCAACAGATTTTTAGTTTGGAACAAGGAGTCTAAACTAACAAAAATAAAGACCAAAAACAAACCTTAATCTTAACTTTTGAAGGTTAAAAATCGAAATGCACTGATTAATGGGCTGAAAAATTATTTTTTCGTTAAAATTACGTTTGCAATGAACAAAAAACTAAGCTGCAAGAACTTTTCAATCTACTTTTTTTTGTCGTATGCCAACCAGGCTGGCAATTTGGGGTGCGCTGCTTCACTTTTCCAACTGTACCGTAATTTGGTGTGAAGTCCGACTTCCACAGTACACGCATGCCATAGGTACCCGTTTATAGGGTAGGCAACCTTTCACAACAACACATTCACACAAAGAAAGGACAAGGACAGGAGAGAGGAAGCACATCCATGCCCAAGCCGGGACTCGAACCCGGAATCATACCATCCGTGGCAGACTGCTTTGACCTCTAGACAAGGTGTCCGGCTTTCAGTCTACTCAATACAACTAATCATCTAATCAATATTTTCGAATTCAAGCTGTCATGCTAGCATTCGATTCAAAATTTATTAATTATTATAGTAGGTGTGTAAATTTTTTTTCTTAGTTTTTTAAGAGTGAAAAAGGCAAATGAGTAAAAGAGAGTTCAAGGAAAATCCAACTAGAAACTCAAATTTTTAAGAAAAAATGGAGGGAGGGGGGATTCCAAATTTAGAAAAAAAATTACTGGAAATTAAAAAGGAGAATTTCAGGTTTAAAAGGGACCAGCGAGGAGAATTGTATCCAAATTGGTATGTATTTGTAGAGCTTTTATCCAGTATCTATCGTATAAGATTCTACTTCAATTTGAAATTATCCTCTCATGAGAACCATAGGTTTGTCTCCTGTGCTTGAATCAGGTAACCAGGATCTAAATGGAAATTTAGACCTTGTTCTAAGTTTCCATTTCATGGTCTAAATACCATGTTAACATGGCAAGTTAAGAAACTGACTGTTTCTCCACTTCTTGCGGTAGCACACGGAAGTTTAAAATACTAAACAGGTAGAAAGAAGGAGGATGCAATTTGTGACAATTGAAGTAAAAAATGGCACTTCATAAGATTCTAAATGCTTTTGCTTTGGGATAGATCTGGTGAATTTATTGTTCAAACAAATAATTGGGAATCGGAACTGTGTCATTGAAGACAATCAGCAAAAGTAACTTCTAACTGCGTTTTGTGTATTGTCTGCTTAAAATGTAAGAGTGAGGTGCCATACGTGGGCGGATAAAACCACATAATATAGAATGTGGTATCGTAGTTGCGAAAGGAAACAACAGGTTTAAGGCAATGTGGTCCTGTTAATTAATGTAAATGTTACCGCAATTCATGACTTTTGTTTGCGAAGTTGTACAACGGGAGACAGGCTCAGTTAGAATTTCGACACATCGTTTAAAACAGTTTTATTTCAACGGAACTCCTTATATTACCAAACCCAACGAGAAGCGGAAATGGGTCTGGAGATCTTCATGTCAGAATTGGAATGCTCATCTTTATTCATAACTTAAGGAAGTGAAAGCAGCTATGCTCTGGGGCGTGATTTCTTTTGAAAATCAGATTCCAAATATTCATTTACTGATTTTCATACGTTGCAAAATTACACTGCTGCAACAGTTGATAGTCTCATATGTGTTTTTTTCCCATGATTTTTCAGAAAATCGGGGTTATAATTCCGCTAGGTAATTTATGTCTACATACAAAAATTCTTCGTAGACTGTCTCCATGCTTGCCAGAGACTTCCTTGTTTTCATTTCGCACCAGATCTCTCCGCAGTGACGCATATTTATTTTTACCTGTACTAAAGTACCAAACTTTTACTACACATAGTAAGGTAACGTTCTCTTTGTATCACTTGAAAAGAGTAATTCACTCAGTTGCCATGAAGTTTCAATCGCTTTTTTCTTGTCATATCAGAAGATTTTCGTCTCACTCGGATAACTTTCTTTTGCATCGCGTTAATGTCTTAAAATGTGTAACAGTTAGCAATTAAAGGATTAAATATGCAAAAAACTATGATAACTGCCTTTATAAATTCGTTAAATGCGTGCAAGTTAAATACACATTTTCAGTAATTCAGTTATTTCAGCAATTCAGTTATCTCTCTTTCAAAGAAAGAAAGCAGATATTTGTTATACTAAAGTTGTTAGATATTTTCTATTAGTTGATACCGAAAGCTTATTTTCTGTGTTTATGTCTAAAAATTTCTTAACACAATTTTTTTAAAGTCTAATACCGTAAATAAGAACGGGGGAAGTAAATACCCCCTTCCCACACCCTACGAGGCTTTCTCTATTAAATGTCTTATTCAACATCAAATCTTCCAGTATACCTTTTAAATGTTTCAGTTGAAAATTTGAATTTTCAGTCTCAAAGACATAAAAAGCTAAGTGAAACTTATATTGCATCCATTTTATTTAATTACTACACTTAGAAAACGATTACAGGAAAGTGTTGAATACAAAAAGCTTCATAAACGGTCTTTGCTCTCTGTTCTACCTACAAGCCCTTTCGCATTGTATAAAGTGCAAAGCATTGACGCCTTGTGCGCCGAAAACGAAAAATTGAAGTGTAATTTGCTGTAGAAATGCATGCAAAGCAACAATGAATAAACAATATGCTTTCACACAAACAAGAAAACTAAAAAAAGGTGATGGGTTTAAGTAGACCGTGTCCGCTTGCATGAACTTGAGGCTAGAAAATATGGCAGCAGGAGAGAAAGTGTTCCTGACGGCGATCTGCTTTTTTGCTAGACGGTTGAGTATGTTCTTCTCTTGCCTTGGGCATTCATTATGTTTGTTCTAATTATTCCCTAGGAAGAGAAAGTGTTTAAAAATAAAGAAAAAGTTCATGGATTTTTGTTTTTGAGAAACTATGATTCAAATAGCGTACACTGTTAAAAATTTTCTTGAAATTTTATGGTAAAAGTTATCGGCATCCATGCTGCCAGTAACTTTTGCCGTAAAATATGTTTTTACTGTAAAATTTTACGGAAGAGAAAACGAGGATTAAAAAGCCCGAGATACGAAAGCCGAGATACGAACCAGGACCTAATTTTTTCACACTGCTTTACTATCTACGGTACCAGATGAGACACATCAGGAGAGCGGAAATTGGATGTCATATGCACAGTAATTCACGTATATTCACAGTATATTCACAGTAATTCACGTGGTGATCAATTGGCGCTGCAATCGTAATTTTTTTATCGGTACAATTCACTGTAAAAATTTTCTGTAGGGTAAACGCTGCATTTTTCAGTAGCATTTACCATAAAGGCTTCCTGAATTTTTATCAGTGTACTAATTCTTTTTTTCTGTGTAAAATCACCTAAACATGACGACTACTTTACATAGATCAATGCATAAACATAGATGCATAAATATAGATATACTTTACATAGATCAATGCGTAAACATTGATGAAAAATAATGTGTTTTGTAAAGAAATCGTAAGTAGTGAATAGAGCCCGATCATTCCGACATTGGACATGGGGCATATTTCTATTTAAAGGGCCATCCGCCTCCCTTTTCATATCAGTTACGTGTTATGAGTAAAAAATCTGTTACAATACCAGGATAAAATAAAAGTTTTGTGCTAAGATCAAACTTAAAAAAAATAATAATAATGCTATCAAATTATTAAGACAAAAATATATGTCGACACACACAGTAGGCATTAATTATTTATAGCAAAATATACAGTAGTCATTTAGTATTTAGTAGGCGTTGGATAAAGTACGGGGATTTTGGGCACCCTGAAATCTAAGAGGAGGGGCCTGTGCCCCGCATGCCCCTGAGGTATGGTAATGAATGAAATTGCATGGGCTTATTCATTTTTTCAATATCAAATAATCGGTTGTCAAACTATGCTGCGAAATTCCTGTACATTCTGGAAACACGTTTGGGACACTTTAACTCTGAAAAAAGCGGTCCAGTTGCCTGAATGTGCACTAAAATGTGCTCCGAATGTATCCCGTAAGGGATATTTGCTCAATTTAAACTTGTTATATATATATATATATATATATATATATATATGTATTTATTTATTTATTTATTTACTTAAAAAAACTGAAAATATGCTTTTTCTATTTCATCAAATAAACTTTTCTTGCCCCTTAAATTCATTTTCTCCTTTGCAACTAAAGTTTTATGTGTCCAAAGAGTAATCATATAACAAACTGATGTGTTCGTTAAATATCGTCTCTTCGTTAAAATAAAAATGTAATATGGAAAAGTTTGTGATGAAACTCGCGGGATTATACAATGCATGTAAAGTGATTTTGCAACAAAACCTGACGTAAATGGATTTAAAATTCGGTATCAGCATATCAACGGTCAATAAAAGCACTTTCAATGCTTTAGTAAAGAAACAAAACGCTTAAATTTGAAGGGCTAGTGTTATTCAAAATTGTTTTTAAGTAGCAAAAATATTGTCGCTGAATGCAATTAATAAATGATCTTCCAGGTTATAAAAAATTGTAATGCTTGTGAAAGGGTAAAAGTTCTTGTTTAGTGTGCTTCTGTCGTTTATATCATCACTAATGTTCTAGTTTTTCGAGTGTTTTACTAAGCTGTGGCTGGTACTATCAAAATCTTGACAGATCGCATTTTAAATATATCTTGCTCAAGTGGGATAAAAATTATTATTTTTCTTGCAACTAAGATCACATTTTGGTTAATGAGATATGCGATTGAAATAATATTTACTTATTTCATAATTTAGTATTGCCAGAATTTAAGGAAAAAAGTTGTACGCTTCTATGAGCTAATTAGTATGTTTATGCAATCAAAGGTTCACCCACAAACTTATCTGCAGCAATTTTTACGTAGCAACAATAAATTTTCTCCTTGAAAACTATTTGCAATTTTGTTTAATAATTGTGGATTTTTAAGCTGCTTTCCATGTATCGTTATGATATTTGAGTTTCACTTTATATTTCACTTTTTTTTTTTTTTGCATTTTATTATTATTGTTGCAATTAAGTTTTCAGTTTGAATAGATTAATTTACAAATTTTGGCCATTTGAATTCAAAACCCTCTTTTACACTTATTAATTGACAATTTAAAGCAGTTTTTAGTTTTTGTATCTAATATTTTATCACCTTGTACAGTGAACTCTCACTTATGCGCCGGCCCAAGGGACCAACAGAAAAAGGCGTATAAGAGAGAAAGACGCATAAGCGAACAAGCCTATTTAAAGGTCTAAAACGCAACATAAATTCTAATGAGAGCATGAATAAGAATGTTTCTACAGAAAATGACATATTTATAAGGTTTGGCAATCACTGTAGCCTAACTGCAATGATAAAGAGAAAACGAAAATTGTAGCGTACCTACCTAATCACGAATTCAAACGAAAAAAAGGCCTTACGTGAGCAATAAAGGCGAAAAACTAATGAGGAAAGTGAAGAAACATGCTTATGTTTCAAAAAAAAAAAAAAATTATTTTTTTTTTTACATTTTACGAAAAATTCGGTGCAAAACTGAAATATTTATCTTTAGAGTGACGCATAAACGAATGATACTATCATTATTATGCTATGAAATGTGCTGGGACTATTAAAAATTTTCGTATAAATGAAAAAGGCCTATAAATGAAAAAGGCGTATAAATGAGGCGGTGTATAAGTGAGAGCTCACTGTATTTGTTACAGGCTAATTTATTAACAGTTCAATTTCGAGCATAGATTACTTTCTTCGTTTCCTGTAGCCGTGTTTCTAACGAATATCTATTATTATTCAATGATCTACCACTAAAATAATACTAAATCATCTTTACCAATTGATTGTATCACGCAATAACGACAAACATAGGTAGCATTAACCGACATTTGATTGGAGGCACAGAGGAAGTAAAATCCTGAACAGGAATCTCTGCACCTTGATTTAGAAAGTTGCAACTTGTAATTAATCACAGCAGAAAAGTAGGGTATCTTGAAGTAAACATATGTCTGTTGTGTTGCGCAAAAGAAAAAAAAATATATCCATTTCCTAAGCTCATTAATGCAAAATTCATGCAAATTACATCTTAGTTCTGTTTCCATGAACCATCCAGTTGGCAAAGCGAAAGAGAAATTTATGAATTAAATATATGTGCATAAATATCGATGTTTTTCTTCGATTTTCTGTATGGATTTATCTTACAAGGTAGATATATGCACTAACAATTGCGGACAAGAAGGACTTTCGGAAATGGCATAAATTAATCCAATGAGCGAACATCCCCTACTGTTAGTGTTAATTATATTTAATAAACCCTTTGTAAATGAAAAACTATGCATAATTAAACAAAAACTCTTGGTTAGAAGAAAGATACCGAAACACCGACTTTTTCTTATTGAATATTACAGAGAATCATAATTAGAATATTTCAACAATTTGCCTATTAATTGTAAGAAACACTTAAATTGAGTGATTTTAGTGAGCAGAAAATATGGTTAAATATGATTAAAATGATGATGTTTCAATACAAAGCAGTTTTTGACATTTTTCCATTCATATTAGAAATAGTTGTATTCATAGCTATTAAATAATTTTATAATAGGAAAAATGTCCATCTAATAGTTGAAATGTTACTTTGAACGGTTACAAATAACGTCAATTTAGGTATCTTAAAAAAAAAAAAAAAACAATTAGATTTGCCGGTGCAGATGATCAACATCAGTAAGTGGATTATTCTTAGAAAAAATAAATAAATTTCACGTGTTTTGCTAACAAGGTTAAGAATATAAGTCAATAATGAATGCATAAAATTTTCATGATAAAAACTTTATGCCTAAAATTTGTTTTCAAGCTCTACATTACGTCCTGTCTAGAGCTTCAGTAACTGTCTTCTTTCTGCAAGTAAGAGTAGATGGATTTGGTCACTACTTGTGCATGTGCGTGTAAATCACTTAAGACATTTAAAGAGATTAACAAGCTGACATTTTTACTATGGGGGGGATGAAGTATTTCGGTAGTAATAGTGATTTCTTAATAGGACTCCCATGGTGAGGTATACTTAACAAATTCAGACGTATGGTGGATTTACGTATATTCACAATGATACATAGTTATTTTGGACATAATAAAGGCATTAAATTTTGGTGGACCAGGATAATATTTTTCATCATTATTGTGAACATCAGTGAAGTTGCGTCGTATCTACTTTTGATGTGACATGCGGAAAGTAAAAACAATTGATAAAGCACAAAGACCAGATCTTTTTGATTCAAAAGATAAGCATAAAAGAAATTTTTAAGTTAAAAAAAAATTAGACCAATTAGAAAAGTAGTCCTTCAATGTAAAGGTTTCCTTTCAAAAAAAGATGGCAGAAATGCGCTGTCACAAAACAAAGCAGTACACCAGTACACTATTAGTACAGAGAATGTAAAATACGAGTATATGACAAAATTTATAAATTGAAATATTTTAATGCTGACTTAAAATTTATATTTTTAAAAACTTTGAAGAAATGCGACTGAATACAATTTTAGAAGAGTAAGCAAGAATATCTTATTGGACAACACCGAATGATGTCAAAAATGTTGTTTAATGTTGCAATTGAGAAGATGCAGAAGTTTACCGTTACGAAAGATGCCTAAACAGCGCTATATAAATTTCAGAAAATGATACTAAATGATAACATCAGACTCATAAAAGCTTTAAACTGGCTTTGAATGTTACAAAATACCTCATCCTTCGCTGAACGCATGGCGTTGTTTTGAAATAAAGCTGTTTTATTTTTGGACTGTGTCGAAATTCACATAATATCAATGGGAACAAATCTAAAGTGAAAGGAATCTAACAAAGGAAGTCTTTTTCGGGTTTAAGTGATTTTATTTCTCGATACAATACAGTGTTTCCTGCAGCCGCACAAGCATGTCTGGAGGGGGAAAAAATCTTAAATTGGTGACGAATAATCCACAAGAAATGCCGAGAAGTACCGGCGGAAAAAGCTGAACTTTCCTTCTTCGTGTGAGAACCACCAAGCTTAGTTGAAGAACACAGCGTTCGGTGGAAGTGCTTAAAACAGCTATTTTTGGTTGCAAATTAGAAATCGGAAATAGCTTTTATTGCAGGGATTAGACAAAAGCTTTGTGGGTGATCCTACACATTTCCTCTTGTCATGATTTAACCACACAAGTAACAGTGGTATATTCTGTGTATCAGCTTAGTTAATAAGCATGTATTTCTGTTCATTAGTATTAGATGTATCAATTCGTATTATATAATTTAATTATTAATTATAATTATTACTAATATATTTTATTATATATAATAACAGAAGATATTTCAAGAAATACCGGCGGAAAAGCTGAACATTTCTCCTTCGGGTGAGAACTACCGAGCTTACTTGAAGAACATAGCGTTCGGTGGAAGTGCTTAAAACAGCTATTTTTGGCTGCAAATGAGAAATCGGAAATAGCTTTTATTGCAGGGATTAGACAACAGATTAGTGGATGATCTTACACATTTTCCTTTAGTCATAATTTAACCGCACAAGTAATAGCGGTACAATCTGTGTTTTTATACATATGTATTTTTATTGGTTAGTGTACATGTTTCAATTCCTATTATAATTTATGCAGCTAAGCAGGGGTGCCCACAGGGGGGGGGGAGTTATAGAGCAAGTTGCGCCATCAAAATTTTTAGGGGGATTTTTTAAACCTATTTACTTATTTAAATTATTTAATTATTTTTTTTTTATTTAATTTTTTTCTGATTTTTTTAAATAAAAATTATTCATGAATTTATTATTTATTTAAATTATTTCTTTTATTTCTTTATTATTATTTTATTTATTTACTTATTTATTTTGTGTTTGTATGTGTGCTTGGAATGCTTGGAAGAGGAAAAAAGTTATTCTGTTCTGCGCATAATTAGTACTTCTAAAAAATTAATAATATATAAAAAAAATAATAATTATAATTTAAAAAAATAAATAATATTAAAACAAATATATAAAATAAATAAACAAATAATATATAAAATAAATAAATAAATAATATTTTAAAAATAAATAAATATCATTTAAAAAATAAATAAAATAAAAAAGAGGGTTTAAAATAAAAAAAAATAAATAGCACAAAAGGTTGAGAAAAATTTTGGGAGGTAATTTGCGCCATTGAGCTTGGGGGGGAGGGATGGGCACCCTGCAGCTAAGACACAGTAAAAATTGTTGTGCTCAGTTGCACCAAAGCGTCTTGAAAGGTTTAGGGCCATTCCACGAGAAAGCCATCTTGTCCCACACGTGACACTCACATTTAATTAAAAAGTTGTAACTTCAAGAGGTAACGAACAAAGCTTTTTGCTTACTAAATCGCACACCGGTTTGTGGTTTCTTAACCAACAACATTTCGCTCAATACCCTTTCAAATCACTACTTTTTAATGAAATACATGAGCGTCACGTGCGGGACAAGGTGTCGGCTTTTGCTTGGAATGGCTCTTTAAATGTTTTGAGGTTTGGCTATGAATGTTGCATCTGAGGTTTGCATCTGAATGTTGATTTATTCTATTTATTGAATAATTTTTGAGCTTCCTTTAATGCAGTATTTTCAGGACTGTAAAATTCTGTATGTAATCCTTTTAGGAACATAAACATTGCGATAAAGTATGAAAATTTCTATACGTCAAAGATTTAATTGCACAAGAAGCATTAATCTATGTTTCGACTTAATCGACAAATAAACTAAAACATGTGTATTTTTACCGATTAGTATTGATATATCGTGGGGTTACAAGTGAAACACACTAAGTCAAAATTATTAATTTTCAGATTTTTAGTTTATCTTACACACAAAAATGAGCTGTTTCTACAGATGAAACCCACTAAGTCATATCTTTATTTAATTCAGTTTTTTAAGCAAATTTGTAATCACATTAAGTACTCAAGCCAAGTAGTTCTTACAGGTAAAACACACTAAGGGACTTAGTTGCTTTCTAATGTTGAAAAATATTTCATAGTAAAAGTAAAACACAAAACTAAGGCCATGACTTAGTGTGTGTTTCATGAACTAGCTTTGAAATGAGAAGTTAAAATAAAAATTTTTTGATCAGCGTTTTCTCAAAATCATGTTTTTTGACTTAGTGGGTTTCACTTGTAACCCCACGATATCAAGTCTTATTGTAACTGTTATTAATTATTAGTGTTCTGACTAATGCATTTTTATATGCTTTCGATTTTTTAACATAATGCATAAGAAATCACAACTTAAAATTATTCAGGCGCAAGAATGAGCAAGTTCGTACTTACAAACCTAAATGAGAATCATACTATTCTTCAGCATCATGTTGTTATAGCAAAAACGTAAGTAGATAAATAAATACTGTCTGTTTGCGTATTGTGCGCCTGGTAGTCACGAAAGCTTCCATTTGAAAAAGGGGAGATAGGTATTAGGATGCGGCACTTCCCGATGCCTTCAGTTTTTGCTAGCTTGCTACTTCCTCGTTGCATTTCCCCCCTATTTCGAGAAAGTCAAAAGAGACTTGGCGCTTGCGCAGATTCGACGGAGGTCTCGCGAAAAAATGTTGGACAGTAAAAGCCTTTTTTTTGTATATAAACCGAAATTACTGATAACAAAGGAATGTTTCTACTGTTCGGGAAACTTCCGTCGTTAAACCAGTCTTTTAAAACTTATTTTAAATTTCTTACATATAATATCCTTAAAGTATACCAGCTGTGTAATCAAAGTACATGACTTGATTTCCCATTCAAATATATATATATATATATATATTACATTTTAAATAACAAACCACCCTCTTTAAAGGTATGAATAAGTAAACTAACTAAAAAGCTAAAGGATTTTGCAAGTTTTCAAGAGCTTGTCTCATAATTTCATAATTATCCATACATTCAAATGTCCCTAAACAATTAGAGTACACGTAGTTCTTTGATTTATTAGAGTACTTCTAATCAATAGCCATTATCGAGATGAGATACAACATGTTCAATAATGAAGAAAATATTTTTCTGTTGACCATACTTGTTCCAACTAAAAATTGATTTTTTGTTTGAATGGCAAGATCTAGTGTTTTAAACATTGATTTAAGTCTCAAAATTGTTTCTATACCCGTGCATTAATAGTTGTATTCTTGACTGTTTTTCCTCTCCTTCAATCATGAAATCGAACGTCTATTGTAAAACATTGACGTTTACGTTAGTTACTACAGTGATTTCTATCATAATGACAATTACTTATTCTTGTGAAACAGTCATCTCAGCTTTGCAGTTACAATAAAAATGATGAATAAATTAGCTAGTATAGTGATTCCTGCTTTCATAAAATAAATCAATTAGTTTTAAACCGCTACAAATTATTTAACTTTGTAACGTTCAGTTACAATGATGAAGAAATAGTGGAATAAGAATGCAGAAAATGCAAATCTTTTGCTTCCTACTTCTGCTGTTTCGTTGATAAGGTCAACTAATTAGTGGTAAACAGCTACAAATTACTCAACTTTGTTACATTCAGTTACAATGGTGAAGAAATAGTAGAATGAAAATGCAGAAAATTCAAATCAGTAGCTTCCTACTTCTGTTGTTTGTTGATAAGATCAACTAATTAGTGTTAAACAACCAGAAATTATTTAACTTTGTAACGTTCAGCTAAAATGGTGAAGAAATAGTCGAATGAGAATGCAGAAAATGCAAATCGGAAGCTTCCTACTTCTGCTGTTTCGTTTATAAGATCAAATAATTAATGTTAAACAGCCAGAAATTATTTAACTTTGTAACTTTCAGTTATAATGGTGAAGAAATAGTGGAATAAGAACGTAGGAAATTCAAATCCGTAGCTTCCTACTTCTGTTGTTGATAAGATCAACTAATTAGTGTTAAACAGCCAGAAATTATTTAACTTTGTAACGCTCAGCTACAAATTTAAAGAAATAGTAGAATGAGAATGCAGAAAATGCAAATCAGAAGCTTCCTACTTCAGTTGTTTCGTTTTAGCTTAATATTTCAAGAATCACCAAAAAGAAGAGCTAGAAAAATTGCGAACAACTTTTTCGCCATATTAGTAATCTTTATGGGAATATTTTTTGCTGGAGTATCTTATATGTACTTCAGACGTATTTCTGTAACATTTGCGAATTTACTTCTATTAACATTATCAACTATTCATCGACGAAACCTTTGTGAAAAGATTAAAGATATAAAACTATTGTCGTCAAGAACATTTAATGGTCCCAGGCAGAAAGATTCCTTAATGATGAAATTATGGTGTTATTTAAGCACAATACTATGCATAAGTTTTGGAGGAATAGGCCTTGTTGAACTTATGAGTCTCCCACTTTCTGATATTGCATCCAATATTTCACAGTCACTTATCAAGTTTTCCACCCAATTCCTTGTTTTCATTTACCTTAGCTTGCTAAGTATTCCAGTGAATACTTTTGCTGTAACATATACTTACATATGTTATAACTTAAGACTTTATATCAAGAATTCTGTTCATGATATAAAACAAAGTATCATATCTACGCAAACATACCTCAGCCTTTGTGATTTTCTCGCTGTAGTCATAACTTCATTAGATCAAAAATTCTCCTTTCTAGTTTTCACTTCACTAACATATAACGCATCAACTTTGTATTTTGTGGTTATAGAACTCCTCCATCCAAGGACATATAAAAGTTCACCTATGCTCTTGGGCTCCATAATGCTTAGTTTTATTAATGTATCAGCTATTTTGTTCATGACAGTCAACGCGTCTTTACTGAACGAAACGCTGGAAGAACTGAGATTTACGGCAATACAGCAGTTGAAATGCAAACGAAAACTCGTGAGCAACCACGAGCGGGATTTTGGGAACATTAAGAAAAAGAGTTATTTAACAATCTGGAAAACGGTGAGAATCAAGAGAAGTGTAATTTTTGCACTTTTTGGTGGCGTTTTCACGTACTGTGTGTTATTTGATAGTATGGTTTCAAACACAAGTATATTATAGGTAAAATGTTCTGATGGAAAGTGTTGACACATATTCCTTAAGCATTTGAGACCTATTCTGTTCATGACAGTCAACGCGTCTCTACTGAACGAAACGCTGGAAGAACTGAGATTTACAGCGGTACAGCAGTTGAAATGTAAACGAGAACTCTTGAGCAACCATGAGCGGTATTTTGAGAATATTAAGAAGAAAAGTTATTTAACAATTTGGAAAACGGTGAGAATCAAGAGAAGTGTAATTTCTGTACTTTTTGGTGGCGTTTTAACGTATTGTGTGTTATTTGATAGTATGACTTCACACACAAGTATATTATGGGTATAATGTTCTGATGGAAAGTTCTGACACGTATTCCTCAAGCATTTGAAACCTGAATATTTTCTGGAGGAAATTGTTTTTGCTTTTTTTAAAATTCGTGTAATTTTTAATGAATTTAAAAAGCCTTTATGAGAATAGACGTTCACAAAAATATAAATATATATGTAATATTGTTGTATAAATAAGTATTCCATATTAAATTTCTACATTATAAACCTACTATAAATTTGTTATAACAAAAAATATTTCTGCAACAGCGAAGACTCAGTAAGAACTGATAAACATTGATGTAGCAGAGGTTCGGTAAAGGGTAAATAATCTGAGGTTTTATTTTATTATATCTGAATTTTTATTTGCTCTATTCATTAAATAATTTTCGAAGTTTTTCCAATGCGATATTTTCCGTACTATAAAGTGTTATTCTTATTTTTTAAAGGATCATAACCTTTGCGGTTGAGTATGGACATTTTTCATGCATAAATCTATGAAAGGGGCAAGTAAATAACATAATTTTTAAGTTTTGTGAAAATTGTTTCAGTGTCTTCTGTCTAAATGGATGGGACATATATGTCCCATCTATTGATGACTTTATGGCTCATTAGAAATCCAAAACTAAAAATATTTTCAAAAACTTGACTAGTCTATAACTCAACTCATGCATAATTTAATTGTTATTTCCCCCTCCACTTCTTTTCTTTTCTCTCTCTCTAATTTATTATTATTATTATTAATATTTTTTTGTTAAAAAAATTGCATTTGTGGTAAGTTAAAAACATGTAGTATTGAAGAGTTGTTATAAGAACACTTAAATGCTAAGAATAAGATAATTATTGCAATAACTACCCGTAATAAGTAATGGGCATTGCTGAAAAATAATAGAAAATTTCGAAAATTAACAGCAAAATTTGTTTAACATATCGTTTTGGATACCATTATTATTATTTTTATTTTGTTGCTTTTTTTTTTTAAGGAAAATATTTTAACAAGGTTGTTGGACGAGCAAACGTCTCTGACGACCGGTTTAATTTTTCTGCGAACCGATGCCGTTCTGCCAGACCACCGGGTGAGAATCGCTGTTGTAAGGTCTAGAGGTCACTCAATTTTTGTTTGATTCATTTCATTACTTCTCAAAATGTAGCAGTAGTAAGTAATCAGCAAAAACGCTCCTTTGCTCCATCCCCTCTGAAATAATGACACTAACTTCTAATCTACACTTTTTCTTCATAGGGTCTACTTTTTATTTTACTCAGAAGCCATGAGCTTCGACATACATGAGGACTGCGTACTATGCGCCTTGCCTCCTGAAATACACAGGACAGATTTAAGGTACAAAGAGGATGAAATAACATCCATGGGCAAGGCGGGACTCCAACCCACGTAACCCACTTGCTTATGAGGAGAATACTCTACCTCTAGGCCACCGTAGCCCCCTATACCTATAGGGTCTACTTATGCACCAATTTTTGTTCGATTCCGCAGTTACTTTCTGAGAAATAGTCATCCTTGGCGGGAAAAAGCATGCATTTCATTCAATCCCCCCCCCCCTCTTTAACAAATTGGTGCAAAATCTAATGGGCACCAATTTATAGTATTTCCTCAAACCTTTAAAACATTTTATTGCATAAATTAACACATTTAGCATCAAATCCTTCTCTGAGAAGGAATTTAAAACAACTTTTTTTACGTTTTCGATTAAGTTACATCACAATAAGAATATGTAAACTAGTAACCAAAATATTAGTACAGATTGGAGTTTCTTGCAAAATGGAAATAGCTCGATAACTCGTGAAAATACGTCACATAATTTTCTCGCCAGTTTCTAAATATAAACCAGACAAAACATCTAAAAACCTTTGTCTCCACTCTAGTTTCTCTCTGGAAACAAATTCTGTGGATAAAACGATTTATGTAAGATAATAGTACTACCATAAAAGGGACTTCTTTTGACCATTTTAAGCCGAGAACCATTAATTCCTACTCAATACAGTATTTGAATCTGAATGCTTTTGGATAGCGCTGCATTCACAAGTGAACAAAAGAATGGGACGCAAAAAAGCTGTAAACAACGACTTTTACAGCGGTATCACGCATAAAAGGGAATGTTGTTTCATGAGTTTCCATTTTAGAAAAGTATTTTTTTCTCCCTATTTCGAAGCCGACACAATTAAATTCAAACTAGCTGTGTGTTAAATCGAGCGTATCGGTGCGAAAACTTTTCCAAAACTTTTTGCTTTGCTTCCGTACACGCTGAAAAGCAAAAGGTAAAATATAAACACGTTCCAAAAAAGGAAGAAAAGATTAAGAAAACGAAAAAAAAAAAGATGTAGACTGAGACTTTTTCAGTGTTTGTTTTTATTTGTGATTTTGCATGAGGAAATGCTTAAATCCGCAGGAAAATATTTTATTCCTGTTGTCAAATGCAATCATTGGATGAAATATGAAGTAACATTTTTTTCAAAAGAATGTTGTATTTGATGGAAAAAAATTGAGCAGTTAGTGCAGAAATAAATGAGCCGACTATCGCTGACGTTAAATCATTGGAGCCGCTATACGTATGGTGTAGGTCGTGTTGCTTGAAGAAAACTTGCAAGCATTTCAAAAAGAGTAACAATATTTATTTTTCTACATTAACACGAAAAGGTAACATGTTGGAGAAACCTACACTATCCCACTGATTTTTTTTTCAAAAAAGAAAAAAAAAAAACATTTTTACAACACATTTTGCTTAGCGTTTTCCATCGCCTATTTCATTCCCTCAAGAATAAGAAATAATTTTTTGAAAAAGCACACAAGAATCTTTTTTTCACTCGACTAATGTAGTTTTGAAAAAAATCATTAATGTATAAAAGTGTTTCCGGATGGTCTGCGCGCATTAATATACTAGTTGGAATAAAGATAGAGGAAAAATACCTGGTAATGTAAATATTAAATCAAGTTTTTTTTTCTTTCACTTGTCGACGTTTTATTGCAGCGAATTTTATAACTCTAAAATTTAGACAGGGGTTACTTTTTCGTACACAACTTGTACACTACAATACTCTTATTAATCGTGTAAAAAAGTATGGAGTTAAATAAGGTTTTTTGCCACCCTAACCCTTTTTTGTGCTTTGCTCAAATCTTTCACACGAAAAACTTATGATCTTGATGATTTAAAAGATGGCCGTCACAGACAACTTTTCACAAAAGTTTTTAACATTCATCTCCACTTGAAGCGATAATAAAAGGCCATACAAGCAGTTCCAATATGATCAGCTTTGAGTTACACATATTTGGAGTTCTTTGAACATTTTCCCCATGAAGAACGAGTGATGTAGCTCTTTTACACTACTGTAATCTAATTATTCTTCTTATATTCAAATGTAAGTAAAAGATTCTCTCTTGACTTGTTTAAGATTCTCGAGAATTAGTCAAAATAGTTGTTGGTGAAATAACCGAAATAAAACTTAATTGTAGTCAGTTAACTGTGAAAGTTAATAACGCGATACTCCTTTACTTTCCCGCATTTCATAACAAAAAACACTACTGAAACATTTTTTATATCACATTTTTGCGAAAAGTCTCTTGTTGGGAAACACGAAAAATACCTTGAAGTTTAGCAAAATGACATTAATGTAAATCGCTCACTGTAAAAAAATAATGTTTTTACAGTATAATGTAGCTAGTATATAGTAATAAACTGTAAAATTGCTAATTTTAGTCATAAACTGTAAAATTGCTAATTTTACAGTCATAAACTGTAAAATTGCTAATTTTACAGTCATAAACTGTAAAATTGCTAATTTTACAGTCATAAACTGTAAAATTGCTAACTTTACAGTACTAAACTAAAATTGCTAGCTTTACAATACTAAACTGTAAAATTGCTAATTTTACAGTCATAAACTGTAAAATTGCTAATTTTACAGTCATAAACTGTAAAATTGCTAATTTTACAGTCATAAACTGTAAAATTGCTAATTTTACAGTCATAAACTGTAAAATTGCTAACTTTACAGTACTAAACTAAAATTGCTAGCTTTACAATACTAAACTGTAAAATTGCTAATTTTACAATCATAAACTGTAAAATTGCTAATTTTACAGTCATAAACTGTAAAATTGCTAATTTTACAGTCATAAACTGTAAAATTGCTAATTTTACAGTCATAAACTGTAAAATTGCTAACTTTACAGTACTAAACTAAAATTGCTAGCTTTACAATACTAAACTGTAAAATTGCTAATTTTACAATCATAAACTGTAAAATTGCTAACTTTACAGTACTAAACTAAAATTGCTAGCTTTACAATACTAAACTGTAAAATTGCTAATTTTACAATCATAAACTGTAAAATTGCTAACTTTACAGTACTAAACTAAAATTGCTAGCTTTACAATACTAAACTGTAAAATTGCTAATTTTACAGTCATAAACTGTAAAATTGCTAATTTTACAGTCATAAACTGTAAAATTGCTAACTTTACAGTACTAAACTAAAATTGCTAACTTTACAGTACAAAACTATAAAATTGCTAATTTCATAGTTCATTACCGTGCATTTTACATTTTTAAATTGGAACCTCTGCTGCCAGTATTACGCTGTTGTTTTTAAAGTATAATAAGTATTAAGTATAATAAGTTAAATTTTGCTGCAATGAGCCCCCCCCCCCCGGTAAAACGTTTTTTATATTATATTTTCACGAAAAGTCTCTCGTTGGGAAAGACGAAAGACCTTGAAGTTTAATAAAAATATATTAATTTAACTCGCTCACTGTAAAAAAATAATAAAGTTGTTTTTAAAGTATAATTTCGCTAATTTATAGTAAAACTGTAAAATGGCTAATTTTACAGTCATAAACTGCATAATTTGCTGAGTTTCCAGTAAGAAACTAAAATTACTAGTTTAACAGCTCATTACTGTGCATTTTACAGTTTTAAATTGAAATCTCGTCGCCAGTATAATAATTTAAAAACAACAGTTCACTTTTTGCTTTGCTGATCCGAAATCTTAAATTCTGAGAAATCTTTTCTATTCATCTCTTGCCCAAAGGATTGTGCTAAATTACAGCTACTGAAAAACATCGTTAGAGAAACCAATACAATGAATGATACAAAAACTAGTTAAAAAAAGAACCGATAACGAATATCATAACTCTACCAAACTCAGGATGTTATTTTTAGGTCCTCTCTTATTATCCAACAATTGCATTCCTCGTAAAGTATTTCTTGTATCGTGACCAAATTTGTTTCCTTAGCCAGTCGGTAATTTCCTTTCAATCTTACTTCGTGCCATTAGCTTCCTATATCATCTCACATGCAATTCATTACCTCCGTGTTTGTGTTTGTTTTCTGATTTTCTCACGAATTATTATGACTGATATAACTTGATGCTAATTTTTGCGAACCGGTTTTATTGGTAATCAATGCAGCGAAACATTTTTTAACATATGATGTTCGTTAAGAAACATCTTTAAAATGATGTTTAAGAAACAACAAAATATCAGTAAATGAATTTGAAAACTACCTTCTACAATGTAAATAAAAATTGCTTCCTAATTGTTATTATTTTTTCTTCCTTTGTTTGATTTTTTTATAATTATTTTTTCCGTAGGATTCCATAAAATTTAACACATTTCGTCCGTGTCATTTTTTATGTTAATTTTCTGCTATTTTCATGCACTACAGTGACTGATATAAAATAATGCAAATGAAACCGCTATGTAATATAATTTTGAAAATTGCTGTCTTTAACTTTTTAAAGAAGCATGGAACACATGTGTCTCCGGGCTTCAAAACTAATTTTATGAACTATTAAATACAAATAATTTATAAATTAGGTTTATTCCCTCGTTATTGAGATATTAGCAAAATAAATAAATTTGTAAAAAAATATACTGTTTTTTGAAGGTGTGCTTCAAATGGGAGGTTGGTGACGAAATTGAACTGGAATAAAACGGTTTGTAAAAACGCGCTCCATTGGCTGCATTCAACGCGCATATGAAATCGTTTAAAATTTCAAATGCAGTGAAGCATCCGTGGCGCAATCGGCTTGAAGGTTCAGTTGATAAATGAAAGGTTGGTGGTTCAAGCCCACTGGGCGATGGGTTTTTTAGTATTAAAAAAAAAGGAAATCGCAGGACAGGCCAACAGAAGTGATACTTTTATTGAATAATATAGCTGATGGTGTTGAATTGATAAAGTAAATTTTATTAACTGAAAAGCAATCCGATTTGTTTCTAAATGAATTAAAAGCATTACGCAAAAAATAGTAGAAAATAAGATATGAATGTATCACAAAAAGTTTTTATGCTTGGGGGTCCACAAATTGGTACGTTTTCAGGTGGAAGTTCACGGACGCGTGGACTTTGGGAGCCTCTGCTATACGTAGAGCATTAGAATATTACAAACGTTTAACCCTTAACTTCGCAATTTTTTAAATTTCTATGAAAACATTATATCAGTTAGTTCTCAAGTAATAATAAAGATGAAAAATATTGAAAAAAAAAGCAGTTTTAAATTGAATTTCAGTTATTTTTTTGTTTGTGGCAAGGTATAAGTAACATCAAATTTCTTAAAAACGTTTTCTAATAGAGAATTAAAATTAATTTTAAGTGAACGCAAAATGCTCAAATTTCTTACCTGGTAATTTATATCTTCAATAAACAAGAGGAAGCATAAAATATAACGTATTCTTTTTATAGTAAAGACACAGTTCTGAAGCATCAGATATTTTTATAATTATTGTGATTACTGATAAAAATGTGCTGTCAACTGTGACAAAATTAGCATGTATTTCGTTTTTTTATCAGATAACTGATTTGTATGTAATTAAAAAAAATGAGTCTTTTAAGTTAAAGGAAATCATATGTTGCAGAAATGCAACAGTGGGAAGTTAAGGGTTAAACTGCAATAACCTAAAACGCAAAGGAAAAAAACTCTAAAAAAAAAACCTTGCAAGTCTACTACTATGGAACAAATTTATGAGGAATTTTTAATCATGAGAACAGAACTAAACGGAAGCTTCAGATGCAAGAAAGAGAGAGAAACACAGGATAAAAAAAGTTAACGTTTTTCATACATGTAAGTACGCTCTTTGAAAGCGAACAAGATGAGCATTAAGGTATACAAATCGAAACAATTTCATCGAAATAAATAAATCTTTGAAATGCTTTCCAATATCTGTTTTTTTTTTTTTTTTTTTTTAATGTTAATGTCCCTCCCTTAATCACGCTATTGGTATGTGCATCCATAAAAGACGAAACTAACGACTTGTAAATACCACTTCACCATGAAACAGAAATTTTGAAATTCAGCCTCAATTTCCACTTCCGTACTAGGAGTGTTCATTTACTACCGATATTCATTATTCAACCTTTTCCAATTTCACTTAACACATTACTCCATCCATCTAACGACTGGGTGACTACAACCTGGCAATTTCCTGGGCCAATTTTATGTCATTCGCGTGATTCCTATTCTTAGGTATAAACCAATTAAACCTTCCTCGTGCTCACCTAGGGAAAGACGATGGAAGAAAAAAAAAAGAAAAGAAAAGAAAAACACATCAGAGATTGAGCAAGTGGATCAGTTTTCCTTGCTCATTTATTCGCCGAAAATAAAGCGCAACATCGCGGAAAATGAGGAAATGTTTCAGCCTCAATTATGGGTCGTAAACGCTGCAGGCGATTTTTTTTCTCTCTTTTCTTAATTAGTACTTCATTGAAGAGTGATTGCTGCAAATGGAAGAATTCAACCTGTTGAAATGAATCAGTAATAAATTTCATGTTTTGTTTTGTCAGATTGAAAAAAATAAGTTAAAATATTTAGTCTTTCAATATTTTGATTTGTCTGTTTCATATGAATGCGGAAATTTGCAGATCATTTCCGATTAGAATATTAAACATATTCATGAATTGAATACAAAGTTGACGTAACCTAACGGAAGAAGTAATAATGGATGGATAAATAACAAGACTATTATTGATTGAACTACTTTATGTGCTTTTTGTTCAAATAACGGTATAATTTGATACAAAGCCTCTCTGCTGGATTTTTCTAAATTCAAATTTTAATCTATTCAGGAAAGATACTATCTTCGTTTCTAATCGTCTGTTAAAACTTTAAACTAATATACACTTTGGTAAAGCACAAAATTTGATACGAAATTTCTTTTTTTTCTTAAGATACAATATTTCATCTTCTTGTTCCTGATCTCAAGAATTTCTTAAAACATAAAAAGCAAAAAATAAATCTTCTTAAATTTTGTTTCATTCTAAACATGAGGCAGTTACTCAAAATTGTAATTTCCTATTCCTAACGATGGCATACCCCTCAAGTATTCCTGAGCATCTATACCCTATTTAATTTATTTTTGTGACAATGGTACTGGAGTCTTTTTTTTTTTTTTTTTTATCCTTTTTGCTGTTTGAGAAATATACTCTGCATCGTGCGACAAAATATTTGCTAGGTGGATAAACCAAGAAAATGGTATGCAACTGGATAGAAATTTTCAAACTAATAATTTTTTTAAAATGATTATTTCAGGTTAGTAGAACAAGTATGGATTTTTTTTTTTACTAATTCCCTCTTCACTCCTGAAAAAACAAATGATCCTTTTTGATAAGAATGCTAATGTGGTCCACGAGTTAAATAATAAAAAGAGGAATTAAATAGCAATACTAGGGGGTTTGTAAAGTAAAGCTTTTTTCTCCCATTTTTAATCAGCATTCTAACTACTACCCTTGTCATCAGCTATTATATTTAAGTACTTTTTTTTCACTGTTTATAATCGACTTAAAAATCTAAATTTATTTGCTTTTCCTAAAATATTAAAAATTATTTAAATTTTCCTACATAATGTGTGCGCCAACCGACCCCTATCAGAAATCTAACTTACCTCACCTTGTCAATTAATGTGCAAATTTCTACGTCCCGAATGCATTAAACCTACTGGCTCCCTCTAACTTACCCCCTCTTGGCGATTTTTGGAATTTAGATGCATGTTGTGAATGAAAAAAATCGCCAAAGGTTTCCTATTGATGCCAAAAGAACATCGCTAAGAAAGGTGTACGATGTGTTGTGTCGCACATCAAAGTCTTGGCGATGCTCTTTTGGCGCAAACAGGAAAAATTCGCCAAGAGAGGGGTTTATCAGATGTATTCCTGTGCTTTTCCTAAAATATTAAAAAATATTTAAATTTTCCTACAAAATGTGTGTGCCAACCGAGCCCTATCAGAAATCTAACTTACCTCACCTTGTCAATCAATGCAAATTTCTACGTCCCGAATGCATTAAACCTACTGGTTTTTGAGCAAAATAGCTGGAGACGTCCTGTTAGTTATCAGCCAACTTTTCAAGTTTTTATGGCCTAAAAATTCGTGTTTTCGTTAAACTAGAAATGCAATATCACGGTTTCACATTTTTCCAAATATAAAAAAAACCCTTATCAATACCTATACCTAGTCATTGATCAAAGTAAGTAATCACTCGAGAATTAGTCCATTTTTCTTACATTTTTAAAAAATAATTTCATTTTTTAATTTCAATTTTGTTCTTTACGTGATGTTTTAATAATTTGGGTTGACGTTTTTACCATTTTTAAGTTATTGACTGGCATTCAAACGCACAAGATACTTGAGCTGCCCCTATTGTTGTTGCCTTGTAGACTAACTAAGGCAAGCACGTAGCCTGATGACCTAAGGGTCAGCCGACTAGCATTTAATAAACAAAACAGTAAACAAAACAAAGTGAGCTTTGCCGACGGATTTTAAATGCGGAAATAAGTAGATTCTTCCTGATAAGAAAGTAAAAGGGATCCGCGATTTAAATAAAAAAATCATTTATTAAAACAGAAAACGAAATCAGTTGTAGTAAAACATAAGTGATTATATTATTTTGTTGGCTCTAAGAACAGTAGAATTTTCGATGTAATATTTGGTTGTTTGAACTTCTAAATTTATATTCTTTTAGCTCATAAATTAGTCTAACAATTGTCCACTCTGAGCTCTTCTATCCATTGGTACTTTTCTGTTACCAGTACGTCACAACACATTTTTGCACAGTGAATATTTTTCTTTTTGTTTTATGTCGGATTTTTATCAAGGTCATATAGAAACTAACTTGGTTGACACCGAACATTATTTATTTTTATATATGACTTTCAAATATAACAAGCCAAAAAATCGGAGTAAAATATTCATTAAAACAAAAGTAATCCACTAAATGATTAAATAAAGACATTAAAACTGAACTAATAGCATTAAAAATCCCACTAAAATATATTGAAACAAACTTTCAATGCTCCATTTACAGGTATAATAAACAGCGTAACAGGTATCTAGAGACATTAATTAGAATTAAAAGATTCATTAAAAATTATGGAAAAATAGAGAAGAAAACATGTCGACGATGAAAAACAAATTTTTCAATGTGCAAAGTTAACAAATCGCCAAGTCAAGGGACGTACCAATAGCGAAACAGAAAGTTAGAAAACCGCTTTTATTTAGCTGTTCAAAACATTTAACATACAGTCAAACCTGTCTATATCGAATTTCACGGGACAAAAGAAAAATTCGAGATACGGAGGCTTCCAGATACAGATGTTGTGATAAAATTTACAAAAATAAACAATTGGAACAAAGTCAAATACTGAATAAATTGTTTTGTATTGATATTGTTGGAAATTTTACTGTACGACATGTTGTGAGTCCACGTTTTACTAATTGTGACGACTATATCGGTAGCAAGTTCATGCATACCTTTAAGTACGAATATAGTCTTTGAATTGATTGTGCAAAAGATAATTTTTGTCCCCAAGCTATGCCATTGATAAAGGTGGCTAGAGATGAAATTCAAGCATGAGAGTCGTCAAAATTCGAGATATAGAGGTTAGTGGGAAAAATCATTCGAGATAAATATGAGAAAAATCATTAAATTTATGCTGTAAAAGCAAGGAAATTGAAAAATTTCGACATAAAGAGGTTTTCGAGATTAGCAGGTTCGACTATACTTGTTTGGAACCAAATTCCAACGATGTATGGAATTAAAATCCAATGACGTTCATATTGCCGTGAGCAAATCAAGGACGGATACAAGGGAGGGGGCATGGGGCAGTCGCCCCTCCCTTGGAAAACTCTTCACCTGTGATTTTCCGATACTGAAGTTCGAAAAATGCAATTTTATGCTAGTTTTTATGAAGTTAGGGGAAGATTGTTTGTTGCTTTCCTCGGGAAATTTTTCGGAACTGAAGTTCAAATCCTTTGCGATCACTATTTGTTAACCAGTGTGCGTAATAAAAAGAAAGAAAAAAAAATCAATCGCTCCTCCCCTGAAAAACTTCTGGATCCGCACATGGGACAAGTTAAAGGCAGCAACAGAAAATTTTTCATTTTTCATTTCTTTTCATTTCATTTTTATCATACATTGTAGTTTAGCTTTATTGTCTAAGCTTAGTTATTTGGTTTCATAATAAAGCACAAAAAGGTAAAGTTCCAACATTTCTCAGTTGTTAGTATTAAATCCGAAAAGGGTTTCTTCCCATATTTCAAAAACTCATTAGTGTAGATATTTGCTCTTTACCTTCCCAGAGCTCCAAGTAGTCGGGAACGGCGTATTCTTTATTTGAATACAAACGACTAAAACTTTTTTCATTACTACAGTACTAATCCTAGGCCACTAACCACTATTGACTTAATTAATCGACTTCATGGACGAATTTCTATTACACAAGATTAAGACGGGACTCGACAGCTATATAAGTAGTCAACTCGAATTTTGACAGCTGGCATTTCCAACTTAATCAGCACATAAGCTTTAGTTTCAATTGAACACTTTAGTGAAAGAAAGAGAAAGTTCTACTATTTGCCGTTTTAGTGCTTTGTATTGAAATGTGTGAATATAAATGTAATCTTTCATTCTGTACAAGAACGAGGCATCTCCAACCATAAGATATTAAAGGAAATTAGCAGAAACTGGCCACGTTTTGGGGTTAAAGTGAAGAAAAATATTGCCATTTTTTTGTATTATTTTGAAACGAAAGTTTTTACACAAGACTCGCATTTTTTTCTTAACAGAATCAAATATTCTTTTAATTAATACTCAAAATCCATACTTTTGCATTATTATATGTATCTGAGGGAAGAAGAGGAGAACTCCAATATATAACAAATAATGACACATGGGGAACAGAATATTGTATTAAGGCTACAATGGACAAATAAAATTGATTTTTTTCAATTATTGATTTATATGTCTAAAACTTTGTGTGCTTGTATTTTTGTATATTTACGACATCTAAAAGCATAAAAAACACAAATTTGTGCAAAAACAATGAATACTTTTTTTTCAAATTTCAAATTTAAATGTTTTTTTTAACAAAATTTCAAAATGTTCCAGGCATCATAATTTTTTTTCAAACTTTGAATTTCCACTTAATTTCCAAACATTAGGCATGATGGCACAAAACAATGCATTACATGCAATGTTTTATGAGATAATTTATAAAAGAGGGATGAAAATAAAAATTTCCAGTTGAAAAAAATCATATAAATTTTCCTTTTCAGCCATCTTTTATAAACTATCACATAAAACATTGCATGTGATGCATTGTTTTGTGCCATCATGCCTAATGATTGGAAATTACGTGGAAATTCAAAGTTTGAAAAAAAAATTGCGACGCCTGGAACATTTTGAAATTTTGTTAAAAAAATATTTAAATTTGAAATTTGAAAAAAAGTATTCATTGTTTTTGCCCTAATTTGTGTTTTTTATGCTTTTAGATGTGGTAAATATACAATAATACAAGCACACAAAGTTTTAGACATATAAATCAATAATTGAAAAGAATCCTTTTTATTTGTCCACTGTAGCCTTAAACTATCATCAAAATTGGCTTCGCAGAAGCGAATTTTCATATAATGTTAAAGATGAGGACAAAATCTCTTGTAAGAAATTTAAAACAAATATTTGTCGTTCCAGAAAGTTTTTTGGAAAGTGAAGCTGTCCCCTTCTTGTCTTTTTATCAATTCAGCAATATTTTTTTTCTATATAAAGTTCTTTTCATTTTAAACAACCAGTTTATCGAAGTTACTGGCCCTACGGTTTTCCCGTGGTGATTTCACTTTACGTGACTTTCACATAACTGAAAATTTATTGCGAGACATGACTGGCCGTGAGTAAGCATGAGCTTGGGAAAATAAATGAGAAAAAAAAAGTTGCACTTTCAAAGAAGTAATACGAGCATGATTTGCGCTTTTGTGTGTACTACTTTCGTTCTTCTCCCCTTCCCCACCACTACCTACTTCTTTAGGTGGGGGCAACTCATCTGTTTTAAATTAAAAACTGATTACCTTTTCAATTCGATGACAAAATTTCTGGTTCATTTCCCTCACTATAAGACATAATAAAACCATTATAACTTTTACCAGAAAGACTATTTGTTGCTTTATCTTTTCCTTTCAAAGAAATTAATGTCTTTAAAAACCAATAAAGGGGATAACATCCAGTAGGTAATAATCGAATCTCATTGCTTTCTTGGATAAAATAAAATGATTATACAGTAACTTTTCACCAATTGAAATTTTAAAACTGAGAAAAATTAAGATTTTTTTTTATCAGAAGTAGTTTTATAAGTGTGTTTTAGGTTCAAAATAATGTATGTTCGAATATAATGATAGTGGTGACGATGATAAGGAAAAGCGATTTTAGAAAACAAATTAAAAAAGTGACAAATGATATTTAAATGGCTACTATAAGTATTATTGATACAACTGTTCTTTGGCCTATTTTCGTGGATTCCAGTTTAAAAAGTTTGTTCTTTTTATTTATATATATATATATATATTTTTTTTTTTTTTTTGAGAAGAGCTGTAGAAAGTAACATAAGTGTTACTAAAATACTGTTTCTTTGAGAAAATAATGACTACAGCAATCATAGAATAATTGACTAAGACGGGTTATTAGGGTTTTACGGGGAATGGGAATACAAGGGGGATTAGGAAAGTTTAAAATAGGAAAAAATTAAAGAAGCGAAATAATGTAACATAGTTACAGACAGATTATGGAGGGGAAAGGGCAGGTGGTTATCATCTACAATCTCACTTTTTGACTAGCCACCTTCTCCTTATATCATGTAATTGATATTCTCCATTTTTTTTTCCATTTTTATCACTTCTCTCTTCAAGCTTCATGCCCACGGTATCTGATACAAAATTGCTTTAGTTGGCACCATAGAGTATAGAACACCCTTATTAAATCTAGCATTCCTGATTGAACTTGGTACTAATGACTTATTCAATTGGGAAATATGTTTCATTTAATTTGATGACGAATCATACAAAAATTTACAGCTTCTAGTTCCAATCATTTAGTGCTACGAGTCATTGAGGCTAAAATGCTTTATACAGGGTGAGTTTGATCGAATCTGCCATACGAAAAGGGGTGATAGAAGAGCCCAAGTGGAGTATAGAACCACCCATTAGCGGTGTCAATTCTTAACCGTAACCGAGTAATATTATATTTAAGAAAAATTCGCAAAAAAACAAAATTTTCAGAAAAAGACCAATTTCTGAACTTCCTGTCGGACCTACATACAAAATAAGTACATATTTGGAAAGAGCAGACAAAATCCTTTAAAATGACACTTTTTTCATCAAGATAGTCGCACTTCACAGTGAGTTACAAGCTTTCAAACACTGGAAACACTCAAAAAGGAAATTTCATCAAACGTTTCAGTCAAAAATTTCAGAAACAACCGTATGAGCTACAACCGGTCAAATGCACCAAAAACTTTCCCATTTCACTAGTTTTCAGATGATACAACAGAAAATCATATTGGGCTTCAAGTTCAGCAGATATTCTGACTTTTGTTTGAAACAGTATGAAAATCGCCCTTTGTCAGAATATGGAAACCAGCAAAAAGTCAGACTTTTATGTTCTAAATTTTCTATTTCATGTAAGTGTACTGGTTTATTTATTCAAGAAAAGGAACATTTAATGACTGAATATTAAATTATAACACTTTATTAAGTTAATAATCACAACAGAAGATAACAACACGTAGAAACAAAGGAAGCATTACTTTAACGCGCTTTTCACAAAGAAAAATTCAAAATTAAATGAGTTACACTAACATCCATGAGTACATTTACATGTAAACAATCCTCAAAATTTCCCAGAGCTACTGAAATTATCATCCCCCACACCAGATAGATGCCCTTGGCCTTTTAAGAGCAAAAACTACCGTCGCTCTCAACGAAATTTCATTTCTCATTTTTGCTACTGCTCCATCAAGCCAAATGCGCAAGTCCTGCAAACTGGTTGCATCTGAGCAGTAAACTGCTTGTTTCAAGAATCCCCAAACAAAGAAGTTCACTGGCGTCAAGTCTGGTCGTCTAGGGGGCCAAGGAATAGGACCCAAATGACAGGATGAATGGACTCAATTAAATGAAATTTCATAGAGAGCGACGGTAGTTCTCGCTCTTAAAAGGCCAAGGGCATTTATCCGGTGTGGGGGATGATAATTCCAGTAGCTCTGGGAAATTTTGAGGATTGCTTACATATAAATGCACTCATAGATGTTAGTGTAACTCATTTAATTTTGAATTTTTATTATTATTATTATTATTATTATTTTTTTTTTTTTTTGTGAAAAGCGCGTTAAAGTAATGCTGCCTTTGTTTCTACGTGTTGTTATCTTCTCTCGTGATTATTAATTTAATAATGTGTTACAATTTAATATTTAGAAATAAAATTTTCCTTTTCTTGAATAAATAAACCAGTACACTTACATGAAATAGAAAATTTAGAACATAAAAGTCTGACTTTTTGTGGGTTTCCATATTCTGCA